>JARHVA010005287.1:282500-407500 GCA_037957365.1 Torreya grandis | reverse complement strand
TCCATCTAGAGGTTATTTATGATTAAATGACCATTCTTATTTGGAATTGGTCTGTGTATCCTATTTGATTCAACAACTTGGAATCAAATCCCCTTGTGTGCTTATTGTAATGAAATTATTCAGATAATTCAATAAATGGAATATTGATAATAGATCAACAAAAATATATTATAGAAATAAGATAAAAATAATTATATCCACAATAATAATTGATATAAGATCAAAATACTTGGTATGATTGGGCCACTTTGATGGGGAAACCTCCATACAATGTAATTAAAAAAAATCACAATATATCAGTGTATGAACCACTGCCTCCTATAAATACTCTATTGTATCCATGTTTATTTCATAGGAAATATCTAATAACAATATAATAACCTATATAAATGTTAAAAAATAAGGAAAATGGTTATTAATGCCACAAATCAATGACATGTATCCATAATCATAAGATAATTTAAGTGTGTAGCATTAAATTCCCATTAAAAATAACATTAAAATCAATGTTAAATAAATTTTTATGTTAATATATTATTGCTTCATCCTCCCATGTTACATCTCTACTAGTTAGATTCTTTCATTTGATCAAATACACCCTAATCTCTCATGTTGACAACCTTTTTATTTGTGTTTGAATTGTCTCCTTAGTTTATAGAATAAATCTACCTTCTTAATGTAGTTTAGGTTACTTAGTATGTGTAGATAGATTTTTTTCCAATTATCTTCTTTATAAAATAAGCATGAAATACTAGATGGATGCAGGTAGATTGGGGTAACTCTATCTTATTTGTTACACTATTAATATTATATGTGATTTGATAATGGACATAATACTTAAGAGAATTTGTTTTATCCTTTTTTCATTACTTCAAGGACATTTTATTATATGTTTATAGGTATAAAAATACCCAATAACCCAATTCAAAATTCTTCTCACTAATGTGTTTTTCTATTTGTTACTTCATTTAGCTATGTGACATTACTAAATTCTCCTTGAGACTAAGTTGTACTTCATGTCAGTGTTGAATGTTATCTTCCAAATCTCAAGACATTAGATAAAAACATATGATGAAGTGATGGATGCGTATTGTTACCAATAGAGTTCCAAAAATGGAGACATTTTGGAAGAGGTGTGAAATGAAAAGTTATATTACCATTCTCTCCTTATGGTAACCAATGAAGCTATCACTTATTTATTTGATACAAAACAATGCAGATAATACTCTAAGCATTTTTTAGCCACCTTTTTTTGTATATAAAATTGATAATGATAGGATGAGCTATGGGCCAACTAAGTACCCAAACATGAATATAAATTAGTCTAAATTTCTTGGTAAATATTGGATTATGATCAATTACAATGATGTACGATGCAAATTTTAAACTGTAGAAACTAATATACTATTCATAAATGGTTGATAATGAGAAAAAATAAGAATAATTTTTGATCCTATACACATTTAACATGATTATTTTTATCTTCAGACCTCAACAACCATATAATGAAATCCATGGAGATCTCATCCCTCCTCTAGATAAAAGTGGATAAGGGATGTAGAATACGTAGTGACTCAATAATTTCACCCTTTTTTTATTGAAATGTCATGAATTATACCATAAATTTATATATATGACCTAAAAATATTCCCAAAATAAATCATTTTTATTATATTTTATGTTTTCAAAAATCTTAAGTGTCACCCAATTGGATATGCATGAAGCTCTGTAGAGATCTTGTGCTTGAGGATGGAATTATTACATAGGTATAATTTATGTTTATACCATCAGGCATTCCATTTATTTTTAAAAGTCACTAAAACATTTTTTTATATTTTGAATTAGATCCTATGTATCATTATCATTTTCATGTTCAAATCTTGCCTCTTCTAACCAATCTACATACCAAATGATCATTGCACATATTAATGCCTCTATATATTCATCCCTCATAGATATTTAATCCAATAAAACATTTTATTTTACTTTATTATAAATTATTTAAAAGTCATATACCAATAATTGAGTCACCTATTTTTATTTTTCTTTAGATGATAATTATTTTTCTAAAAGTTCATTTATATTATCATCATCAATGATTACTTTAAAGTGTTTACCCATTAAATAAGGTATCCATCACTTTATTTCATGAAGAATAACCATCATTTATTTTTCATATATTTTATTTATCCTATTCTTACCCTTGATTTTATGACTCTCAAATACAAGGGTTATTCCTTCTTACGTGAGTATGACCCCTATGACATTTAATGATTCATGACGTTCAACAATAGATTTTTTTTAAAAATATAGGGTAGACAAAATTGGAGTAGAACACATTATCTTATTTATATTTTAAAAATAACTTTGAAAGATTTAATTCCATTATAAGGATTCATTATTTAAAAATACTGTCATAGGTGCTACTATGTTACCATAAATTTTCACAAATTTACAATAGTAACATGTTAGAACTAAAAATCCTTAGAATTTTTTGGGGTTTTTGTCACCTACCACTCTATGATACCCTTTCTTTTTTGAGGGTATACTTTTAATCCTGCATTGTAAAAAATATTACCCAATCAATGCACCTCTTGGAATCCAAAATCATATTTTTTAAGGTTTTACATAAGATTAATGTTCTTATAAAATTAACAATACCTATTTTACATCATGAAAATGTTATTCCCTGGATTTTTTGAATGTGAGGATGTAATAAAAATTACCAACACAAATTTCCTCAAAAATTCTCAAAATTATTGTTCATCAAACTCTAAAATGTAAATTATGCATTTGTGGGGCCAAAAGGCATGACAAAAAAATCATAATGGAATTTAGGAGTTTTAAAATTTATTTTTGGGATATCCTCATCTCTAATACAAACTTTATGGTACCCAAAACAAAGATCTAAGTTTATAAAATAAACAAAACCATGTAAATCATTTATCAAATCATCTAATTATTGGATTATAGAAGTTATATTTGATGATGAACTTATTAAGGTTTATGTATTTTGGGAACATCCTCCAAGTATCATTATTATTACATAATGAAAATTAAGGATGAATATTCACTTTGGTTGGCTGATAATACCCACCTCCACCATCTCATGTACTATAATTTTTATTTCACTCTTACAAACACATGGGTACTTGTATGGTCAGATGTTTGGTGATTGACTCCTAATAATTAGTGGAATGGTGTAATCATGTTTCTTATTAGTGGTAGTCATTTTGGAGTTATTCCTAAAATACTTGAGTGGTCATCCATAATCCTCTATAGATCATGATTTTTACACAAATTTACTGGTATAACTTTTATGTAAAATAATTTGGCTATAAATCCTTTGGTCCTTTATTGACAATATTTTATATTTGATGATAACTAATAAATTATGGTTATTTATCTCTTAATCCTTGTAGTTAAAATTTATTTCATTTAGAATGAAAGTTAATTACCAACTATAGGAAAATCATCTCTATTATGCCCAAGCTTATGAGTCATTAAAAACTTTAGACAGTGTATGATCCACCCATGGGAATAATAAACATAGTGGAACATATCTTATAGTCTCCCATCACTAGTTTTATAATATGAAATTTCCTTGAATAATTTATTGTTCCCCCATAAATAACCATGACCTTAAATTTGAGAGTTAGGTAAATAAAATAGTTTAAACATGTCACCAAATTATTTTTAATAAAATTATTAGTAATCCCTAATTTAATAAAATTAATCACCTTATACATCTTAAGGAAACCCATGACCCTAATTTTTCATAAAGTGTTGATACTAAAAAGTGTATGGCATGAACTAGTTTCTAGAATGTCTTATGCTTCTACTTCTGGCACTTACTATTCTTCACATGATGCTTCATCATCTATTTCTTATTTCTTATCCCCTTAAATGTAAAAAAAAAATTACTAGAAAATTTATGTCCTCTATCACATTTTCTATTGTAATTGGAAATTAACACATTTTTATTTTATAATAAATTTATTGAGGAGCCAATCTGGTATGTTTCAAGAAAGATTATGTTGAAATAATGTGATCTTTGTTAGTAGTGAAATCTCTTATTTTGACCATATCTTATAATTCAACATGATGCATAAAACCCATGAATTCTAACAAATAAATTGGATTAAACATGAAAACATCAAGTTGGATTCTATCCTCGAGGGAACCTAAGAATAAATCATTCATTATCTTATATGATGTCATCCATGTGTAAGGATAGGTTATAGATTTATTAAATATAATAATTAACAATCCTTATTGATCTTATATTCTATAACTAACTAAAATAGCTATCTATTACATGGTTATGTTAGTACAATTTCAACTCATATGTTAAAAAAACTAAGTAATAGTAAGAGCCTTAATTTTATTTAGAGTTCAAATCCATCTATAATAAATGAATGGATATTGTTATAAATACAAGGATGTAATAGACACATTTTATGGACATGGAGTCTGATTTAAGTCAAATATATTCTCCATTTGATTGATATAGGTGATTCAATCCTTACCATCAAACTTGTGCACTTCCATTTTTGCTATAATGTTCTTTAAACCTATATTGGGATTTGATTGATCTAGTTGGGAACCGATGAATGGATAAATTGGGTGTTATTCCATGATAGATTTATTTTTTTATTCATCAAGGATGATGAAATACTTAATTTTTTTTAGTTTTTAAATTGGCCATAATTTCTCACATCACATCTGTATCTCCAGTGAAATTTTATATATCTTTTTTTAGACATGTTTTGTATCTCTATCTAAAAGTGGGAATACATTTTGGTGTCCCATAAATCATAAGTTTCTAAAAGTATGTATCCATTTCTATGTTTTATTATAGAAGTGACTTTCCCTTTCCCATAACCTTAGGTGTTTGGTCCCCCCATGCAAAAACTCAAGGTTTTTAGTCCCCAAAAAATGCACTAAGGGAATATACCATTTTGATTGTATTTTTGAGATTAATCAAATTATTACTAATTTCCACAAGGTTATGAAAAAAAATATAGACTTTTTTTACTTAAAAAACCATAAGCAATACTATGCTAATGAAAAATAAATTCTTCCTAGATCACAAGTTATTTTTTTAATGATTGAAATCACATAATAATTAATACTCTTAAAAAAAATACATTGTATAATATTTCCAAAATAATATATTTGATACCACTTATAATGAAATTACTTAGATAATCCACACCAATGGAATATTGATAATAAATGAATAGTAATATATCACATAAATAAGAGTAAAATAAGCATATCTACAATAATAATTGACAAAATATTTGAATACTTCATCATTGTGATTGATCCACTTTAAGGGGGTACACTTCCATATAATGAAATATGAATATAATTCACAATAGGATATTAAATTAATAACCAATAGACATTATGTATACTCTAATCTATCCATATTTATTATATAGGTTGAATATAATAATAATAATAATAATAATAATATAATAATTTAAATTAATGTGATAACATAAGGACAATGGTTGTGGAGGCCACAAGTTAGCCACACATATCCCTAGAGATGTTATACATTAAGGGAATAAAATTTATTCAAACTACCAAACAATATTTTGATGAATAAAACATTGGTAAATAAAAAGGATGTGAAGTTTCCTCAAATTTAATTGTTCCAAAATTGAATGTCATTATAAGGTGTGTTATAGATCTACTAACAAGAGGATTTGGTGCTTCAAAAAAATTTCACATAGCTTCAAGTTGCTCAAGTTATTTATCAATGGCATGAAATATTCATGTATATTTTACATGTCAAAAATAAATATATTTTATTGTATATTTTCATGGTGTACATGATTATTAATATCAATGTTTCAAATAATTAAATATTTTATCTACTTTATGAAAAAATGTAAGCCTTTTTAATTGGACTAGAGAGATATTAAACTTGTTGATTATGGTATGTGAGATGTTGAATTTACTTGAGAAGTATTCTAGATATTTTGAATGAAACACTTCCATTTGGGAGTTTTTTAATATCTATATATATATTTTCCCATGAAAATACCTAATAATAAAATGAGGAAAAGATTATATACCACTCAAAAATGATTTCAGTTATGTAGTCTCTAATACCACTGATATTGTGCCTAGAAGGAGAGTCAGTGGAAAACATAATTAAACAAACATAAGGTGGTTATATTTAGAATTTATTTGTGAAAAAAAAGATTTAAAAAGTGTATAACATGTAATGGAGTATAACAAATATATTTATCAAAAACAATACACATTCAACACAATATATTGGAAGAATAATGTCACTTATAATTAAATTAAAGAATAGGTTAAAGTACATATATGAATTGTATACACCTAATATTTTTCACTTTATCACTTCACTAATGCTTTATCTTATAATGGATTATCAACTCATGAATATCAATGAGTGTATGCCTTAAAGAGTCCACCATCAGTGGGATAGGATTGGCTTGTGATAAATTTCAAGATATTTTCACATATTAGTCCATCACACCATCATTACTATCAAACTAACCTCCTTTTAAGTCTCTATCCATTTTTATATTGATATACCTTTAATCCATACTTTATATATTATATATATTGTATGGTATTGGCCTAGTTGATATTTTTTGTTTCATACTTAAATATCCCTTGTAATGCATCAACAAGCCTGATATATTCTAAGTTTGTCTTCTACTTATTTTACTATATCAACCTAGTCAATACCATACTATGCCAGCTATAATATTTCAAATATATCAACCTAGATGATAATATCAACTTATATTTTAGTTTTAGTTTTGGGTATTATATATGTATATATGGGTTGTATTTATTTTCTAAAAATATATATCACATTCACACACTCTACTTACATTCATATTTGTATTGCTAAGCAATATTTTGGTGAGTTAGAGGGTTTATAACCTTATATTTGAGGTTTTTTATTGTATTTTAATTTAATCTAGATTAGTGAGGTATTTTGGACTTCTTAACTTAGAATATCTAGATCTTCATCTAACCATTTGATGTCTTCAAACTGCAACATCTCTTATAAATCCCCACTTCATACTAATGGGCATATTTATTTATTTGAAAAATCCATCAAAAGGTAAATATTTATATACCTAAAACCTTTACTTTACATATTATATTAAATTTTTTTTATTTATTTATGGATGCATGTGTGTATCCTTGGCTATGTTCCTCCTTATATCACATAAGCTAGTGTAGATATAGTGTTGTTTAGGTTTCCCATTTATCATCTCAAGTTTTATATATACCCATTTAGATGACCATTAAAACTTATCTTATTTAAAAAAACTTACCCATCATTTAATTTACTTTTATTGTTTTAAAATAATTTACTTTACTTGTATATTTACAATCATATTTATAACCATTTGCCTTTGTTGAGGTCTAGTAAGAGTTATGTCTTTATTCTATAGGATTAGGATTTTGAACCATTTCCTCTTGATATTTTATTTTTTATATGTAGGATCTATTTGATTGACCTTATTTGAGTCCTAGTCTATTGAGAGAAAGTGGATAGTTTAAGGTCATTTGAGCCCACACATATTATGGTGAATCTAATGTGAATCTTATCTCACCTTTTTCTGGATTAGTTTCATGTTTTTTCATTTATATTCTTAGTGACATCATCAAAACCATCATATATAATTTATTCTTAATATATTGGATAGTTTGATATAATTTTCTTAGTCTTAGCAATAATATTGGTCAATTTTATGTACCTTTTGCCAATTGTTTTAGCCAACCCAATATAATTCTATGTTTTTTAGTAGTTGTATTAGACAACTCAATAGTATATTTTATCTATTTTTATTCCAACAATGTCTACCTACTTGATATTATTCTAAATTTTTATTTCTTTCATAGCATGTTGTAGCTTTCACTATTGCTATGAATTATCTTTATTTCCATTTTTGTTTTTGTCTTCCTAGAACTATGTTTTGGTAGTTTTATAACTCATATGATATATCATTATGGGCTAAATGGTAATTATTTTTAATTAAGATATGGTGTAAGGGGTATTTCACCAATACTTAAGACATTAAATAACACTATATACAAAATTTATCTTCCATGTACTTGACAATATATCAAAAGTGACTAGGGTTTTATCTTTCAGCCAATAGGAATCCTTTCAACTATTTGATATTGTATTGCATTGGTAAGTAGTTATCCTTGGGAATTTACACTTAATAGACCTTATATATGATATAGTGTGGCTATGGGATGGTGTAATCCTCTCTAGTCAGTTCCCTTTGGACCTTGTTCACTATATACTCTTAGGATTAGTATATCTGAAAGCCTAAAATTCAAACACAACCAATTTATCATTTTGATAACATTTAGTTAAATTATCATTTTTTTACTTCTAGACTATATTTTATAGCCCAATACCATTTGTTTATTATGTATGATAACTGAATTGACCAACCTTATATAGTTTTGATTATATTTCTAACTACATCAACTGGCCTAATATACTTCAGCTTTATCAGTCTATCTCTAATTATATAAGATAGCATGATATAATTTTAACCTTATTTCTAATCACATCAAAAAAATTGATGCATTTTTACTACTTATTTCTAATTTCATCAGCTATCTTGACATAATCATGTTCTTCCTTCCAAATACATCAAACATCTTGATATAATTATTAGTTTGTTTCCAACTATATCAACTAGTCTAATATAATTGTATATCACTTGCTTCAATTCCCAACTATATTGGGAAACCTGATACACTCTATTTTTAGCATTTCTAAGTAATAAACTACAATGCCCAGCTTATTATATTTGATCTTTTCTCTTTTGAAATCGATCATATCTTGGACTAATCTGAAGAGAAAACCCACTGTTATTTTCAAGTATTATATACAAATCCTATTACTATGTAACTAACTAGTCTTGATATATTTTATAATAATAATTACATGACTTATAAATTTTCCTTGAATAAATATCAAATATCAATTTATTTTATTATGAATTTCACTAGATTCTAATTTTAGGAGCCATAAAAACACTATATGAGGTCACCTAGTCTGACATTATGAGGTTGAAGAGGAATGCGACATAGAGTATACATAAGAAATAAAAATATATATACAATAGCATCACTAGCATTGGGGAAAGGAATCTATTATTGTTGATCATCTCATGATGGCACCCCACATGGAATTTCCCCCTTCTACTAACAATTTTCTATGGACTTAGGGAAAATCAACTCGTGACTTCCCTATTTGCTTCCTCATACTTCATGCTTAGTATAGCTACTAATATGGAAAGTAATTATTTTAATGGGACTACCTAAATTTATCACATTTATATCAATTTTTATTCCACATCTAGTACATCCTAAAAGGCCACTCAAGCCTCTACTTATAACCAAAATCAAATAATATTGCAAGATATGAATTAAATGAATAACATTAAATGAAATAATAGTGTTCAGATGATGTAAATGTAAAATTAACTTTTAATAATATAAAATGAACCTCAACAACTTTAGTGGGGTGTGTCAAATAAAAATCCCCCCATCCCCCTTAGACACTCTAATTATATTATCATTTCACAACATTTGATTCAAAACAAATTCATTAAAGACCTTCAAAATTAACCCTTAATCCCTCAAATTTCAAACATATATATAGGTGGAATCACTCCTATGATGTCCTATACTGGTACCACTAATCCTATTATGCATTTTATGTCCTTTGGCAAACTTTATAAATAATAAATGCACCTTTTCCAATACTAAACTACTAGACAACCTTCTCTAAGGATTATTTAGATCAATGAAATAAACTCAAGTATAACTTCATTTATATTTTAGAAGATTTAGTTACTGCATTGGCTTAGGATTTTCAATCCAAATGTTTACCTAAGAATAAGTTGGTTCATTTTATTAATTTCAAACAAGTGAAAAATGACACTACCTAATGGTTTATCAATCCTTGGAAAATTTTATCCCATAAAGTTGAACTTAATATGTCATAAAACAACTTCTTCCCACTTTTCACTAGTGCACTAAGTCATAGATTATAATATATTATTTTTTATCCAAAAACATTGGAGGAAACCCTAAATCAATCTAAACATCAATATTTATTTATTAGATAATTTGAAACTTATTAGCCAAAGCTTGGAGCTCTAATGCTTATGAGATAAAAATAAGAATGTTACTAATGATGGTGTCCATAACACATAATATTTTAATATAAAAATCATTTTTATTTTTCTAGGAATCTCTAATGAAGTGACTCTTTCCTCAAATATCAATGGAAGTTCTTTCTAGCATCCTCCTCTTCCTTTACAATTTTTTTTTCAAACCCATTAGAATCTATTAGTAGTTGAGATTATAAAAGTGTTTCCTAGATTCTCACCTAGATATTTTGAGACTTTTAGTCTTAGTCCTCATTAGAGTGATCCTCAAAAAATTTGATAGTTCCCTGGAAATTGGGATCATTCATATAAGACCTAATATTAATTTAAACACATAGGTTTTATTTGGATACACAAATTTTGGGGACAAAATTGTGCCAAAATGGAAAATCAAAATCTTATTTTTTGAGGGGTATCCACCCTTATCAAAAGGGTGTATGCCCTTTTTTAATCAAAGGGCATGTGCCCTTGGTAAATCAAAATGTGTATCTATTTTATGGATTAAAAATGGTGTAAGAACTTTGTTAAAAAAGTCATAAACATTTTAAAAATTTGTATTTATATCCCAAATCACTATAACCACATTTCATTATTATCTCTCTTTCTTATATCTTCTCCCATTTTGGAAGAAAAATAAAAGGGCATGTGTGATTTAGCATTCCATGCACTTTGTTTCCTACCTTAGGCTTAGGACTATCTATCCAAACTATAGGCTATAAGTGCCTCCTATGTTTTTTTTATTATGTTATTTGTGCTTAGAAATTACCATTCACATAAATAAATTTTTTTTAATGAAATTTAAATTATTTAAATCTCATATTTATTTCAATAACCTCTCAATGCCTTTATAATTTCATTAGGTTTAAAAATTAACTAACCCTCTAAGTAGGCCTATAAGTGCCTATTAGAATACTTGACTTTGTTAGGTGTTTAGACCTTACCCTCACATCAATATCCCTCCCTTGGATTTTTTTAATTGTTTTAAATTACATTTTAGGATCAAAAAATCCCCTCATACACTACTCTACTCTCTTTCCTCATGCTTGAAGCCAATTATCTCGACTGTAGATTGTAGGTATACCTTGGTTGTAAGTTACTTTTTTCTATTTTTTAATCCTAATTAGAAAAATTAAGTACATTAAGACCTAAAATAGGTCAATAAAATTAACAAAATTTATTTATTACCCTATGAAATTACATCAA
This sequence comes from Torreya grandis, assembly GCA_037957365.1. Taxonomy (NCBI): domain Eukaryota; kingdom Viridiplantae; phylum Streptophyta; class Pinopsida; order Cupressales; family Taxaceae; genus Torreya; species Torreya grandis. The sequence goes on along the minus strand of JARHVA010005287.1, from coordinate 396,086 downwards.
ATTCCTTACTACATCTTTCCCATAAGTCTAAACCTTCTTCTCCATTAAGGGTTTTAAGCCAAATTTGACTTGTTGACCCTAGAGGTTAGTAAACAAAGTTTTATCTATAATATCATGATAAAAAATGATAAATATATTAATAAAACAAATAAACACCACATATTAATTTCCATTTCTTAAACCTTTTAGTAAAAACATGGTCTTCTTACCTAGTTTGTGAGTGGGTAGGCCTTTAGGTTTATACTGGATTGTGTGTAAAGGACTGAGCTCTATAATCACTAAGACATTTTATTTGACATGGAATACACTCATACTATCATATCTCATTAAATTAATTTCTAAAAATATCTTATTTCCATCTCATGTGTGACTATTTGAGAGACCTCATCCATGTTCTTAATTGATTGTATGCCATGATTGTAGGTAAATGTTTCAGTGTTTCCCTTGGCTTATTTATGGAACTAGGTGACTATAAAAAATCTTTGTGAGACATTATAATTGATAAGTTTTGTGATATTATGTTAAAAATAACCAACCTTAACGAATTTATTATTTAAAAAATCTTATAAACCTTATCACTATACCCCCTCACATCTTCATATGGTAATAAAACTTGGTTGAACCTAAATGTTGGATGTAGGTGATGATTTAATGTTTTATATAGGTATTTATGGAGGAATAAGGTGAAAAAAGACATTCAATAGGTATATTACATAGTTTTATAAAATTTTGTCATTTTTATCATAAAATTAATCTCTTACCTTTTCATCTGATAAAATCCTTAGGTTTTGGAACACTGTCGTTGACTCTCTTTCCTTACTTGATTATAGGATTATGGTTATGAGTGATTTTTTAGAGAAATCCATATTTATATCCTTATTTTCATATAAATTTCAATTCATACCACTATCTAATATCTATCTCATGTAACCTCTTCATTTCATTCATTATCTTGTCCTTAGAACCTAGTTTGGTTCCTTAAGCTAGCTATAGGTACACATTAGTTTTGTATGGACTGGGGAGAGTGAAGTCACATTACATTTTTCACTAGTATTTCTATGAGGGTATTTTGATAGGTTATATATAACCCAATATATATATATATATATATATATATATATATATATATATTTAACATGAAAATTATAAAAATCTCAACTTATCTACTTTACCATATGGTCACCTACTCACTACCTTCATGTCAAGCCTGACTATGTGTAACAGTTCAACTTGAGGTTTAGTCAGCGAGTAGGTTTATGCTTTCTCAATATATAGTAGTCTTATAGATAGTCATAACTCAAAGTGAATAATTAAATATAAAAATATTGAATATAGGAATATATACTTCTATTACTTGAAATGGTTCTTCAAACCTTAAGCTTTCTTTCAAAGCTCTATTGCACTTTTCAAACTATCCTGAGTGAGTTTTATGGTTCAGAGATTTTGAGTATGTAACACAAGATGAATGTGTTTTTCCTAAGGACATTAATATTGATTATTATTTAGGTATTGTAGATCATAAATATTTTTTATATTCATTTACTCACTCAAACCCTCCAAATCAATACACACACTTACTCCTAAACTCCTAATCAGGCATGATTGAGTCATAACTACTCATAGTAAAGTTGTAGGTAAGGATAGTATGGTTTTAGGTGATCATGTTTTATTTTGGTGTTTTAGAGTATATTAATATCAAATTAATCCATAAACCTATTTATTAATATGAACCACTACCTCCTTGTATATTTTATGCCTTCTCCTTCAAAGTGAAAGCTAATTCAATCTTCCATTAAGCTTGACTATTACCATCTAGTTATCTTGGGTTTACATGATAGTATTAGGTCTAAGAACCTATATTTAAAATAAATATTATTATCCTTCATGAATTAAAATATCCATGTATTTTATACATGATATTATTTCTTTATTTAACATTTGGACCTCATTTCTAAGCAACCCTTCTTGCATTTATTAATGTTTTTATACCAAGCAAACCTATAGGTCTATGTTATTACAGGTCTATACTAATATTTTTAGGCCTTCATATGTTGAAATTTTGGTTCCCTTAACCCATAATAAAATCTTCCCATTTTCCATAATTTTATCATTAGTTCATATCCTTCATATACCTCTGAAAATTCAAGATTAAGCTCTTTCAAACTCACTCTATGCAGGCCATACAGTCCTTTGGTGAATCCTAAGAACATGAATCCTTGAGATTGGATATTTAGGTCCTAAAAATTTCATTAATGTATTTTATATTCACTTTAAATTGGATTAAACCTATCATAAAAATAACCTATTATCATCTTAGGATGAATACAACATCACATAACTTGTTTTCTTATGATGATTGGTACACTAGAAACTATACCTCTATCTTCATGTTGAGATCTTGTGAATGTAGGTGATCATGATGAATAATATATAGAAACATAAGGATGATATATTTAAATATTATATAAAACCATTACCCATTTTAATTTACTCTTGAATAACATGAAACATAAAGAAACTATGGTAGCTCTTCTATGGACTATGCAAAATTGAAGTTTTCTTTACCAAATGAACTCACATGTGCCAAATAGTTATGGATAATGTTTTTATATTATTTAATATACATTATAAATATCATTAAATTTTACTCAATCATTAAAACTATTCCAAACTACCAATTCAATGAAGAAAAAAGAGCCTATGTGGTTTCTAATCAATTTTAGACCACCTCATTGTCTTAATGATTATTCATAAAGGAGAGTGGATTAATAAAAATAACAATTAAAAAAATATTAATATTAATATTATCCCATCCTATGTCAAATATTTTAGGACCCAACTCTCTCTCTCTTCTTTATCCATACTAAGCACTTGCAAACTACACTTACGAGCTTGCGAAGAGGACTATGGTGAAAAAGAAAGTTCTACAATTTTAAGACTTTTGAGGGATTTAAACTCATTTATATGACATATATAATACCAAAGCATACCTTGAAGTAATTTTAACTTAAAATTTGGCTCCTCAAGTCCATACAAACCCATAAAACTACCCCTTTTGAGCTAAAATTGAGGTGTTTTGACATGTAAACCATTTTATGACTTCATTATGAAATTATTACATTTAAAACTCATTTTAAATCCTTAAAATTTTAAATTTAATTTTTAACCTATCTTTACAACATTATAATCCCCTTAAAATCATCTCTAAGTGTAAAAAAAGTTAGTGTAAACGAGATGATCTCATATAAAGTAACCATATTAGTTCGAGACCTATTTTGACCTAATATGACATCTTCCCCATATGATTAAATTATCCATGAAATATATTAAACTTGATAAGGTTTAGATTTTTCACAATACAAACCTATATTTCTCCAAAAAATTTAAAATTTGATAAAACCTTAATTTCATCAAACAAGAGTGATAGGCTTCTGACCAAGTGAAATAACTTGACCTGACATACCATGTACCCTCTTGACACAATATGACATACACATATGAGCTAATAGATTTATTCTTAAGTAATTGTAAATCTTACCCAAGGAATCACATTAAATAATTTCATAAATCTAACAAATCATCATTTAAAGACTACCAAAAACAAGAAAAGGCTATGAATAGGGATGTAGAATCATGACAACTGAAGTTTATAATGATATGAGTGAGATTTTGACCTATGAGATCAAACTTGCCAACATTTTGGTGACTCAACTATGAATCATGCATATTAAGATTATTGACCAATAGATTAACATCTCTTTTGAACCTATAAACTGACTCACACACTCTAAAAGACACATGATCAGACCTTAACCTTGGCTACAACAAACTAATTTGACCTCTAAGACAAAAAACAAAATAAAAATTATGCAAGAGAAAATAAAAACAAAAAACACACACCTATGATATAAATCACTTAGGGATCATAATAAACATAAGAAAAATACTATGTTCAAACTAACATATCAATATTGATCCTCCTAGACCAAATGGGAAGATTATGAGATCATCTTCTTCATGAGGTGAACAAGGATGTGAAGTAGGATTCCTCCTAAAAATGGTGATTAATAGGAAATTTTTATATCCTACCAACTCTCTTATAATCTCCTAAAGTTAGTCATGAATAGAAAACTAGTCACCAATGAAGACATACTCATCTTATACTTTAGTATCTTTCTCATACTACTCATCAGCTACAGTCTCATCAAGTGATACCTCATAAAGTCATTGTCTTTGAGTCTTTGTGGCATATTGAGTGACCACATCCTTCTTAACATCTTTTTCAAGTTCATCAAGATCTTAAAATAGATTTTAATAGTCAACCCAAGTTGCATCATGATCTACAATAGGCATGTCTTGATCTAACTCTTCATAAGCATGCTTAAAAATAGGTATATCGAGAGATATATCATTACAAAGGCCTTTAATATCTTATAGAGAATGAATTTTAAAATACCAATCAAGTTTTATTCCCTCAATTTGATCAATTTTTATGAGATTAGATTGAATTTCACCTTCATCTTTCTCAAGTGGAGCTATAGGGCTATCATTCTATGATTGGGAAACAACCTGCTCAAGGTCAACCTCTTTCTTTTGAAGCATAATGTAATGAGGGGGTGAATCAGTGTCCTTATAAAAATTTTCAATCACTTAATCATTAATTCATTACCATTCATCAATAAATATCAACCTAATGTAAATAAGCATGAAAAAATCATTAATTAACCAAAGAAACACATTAATAATAGTAACACATCATATAAGTGGGAGACCCTCATTGGGGATAAAGCCCACTAAAAAAATCTTGGATAAATATTCCTATAAAAAAATGAATCAATATTTAGTTTAGAACTAACCCAAAAAGGATTACTAACCCATAATTCACCAAGCACACACTTAGCTTTAGAAAGCACTAATTTGCTAGGAGGCACTAACCCCCTTGTTGATCAAGCACCCACTTAATCAACACTATGATCACTCAACACCCACTCAACCACCAATGATTTTTCCACCTTTTCATTTATCTTATCAGTTACTAATGATGGTCTTATCCTACTATCTCTCTTTCTTCTACTCACTATGACATCAATGTCATACTCAATTTTCTATCTACTCTCTCTACACATTAGCTACCTTATTATGGCCTTGTCAACATATTCAATTCTCTAATACACCTATAATCATCTATGAAAACATCATATACTTATAATATACTCCTATACTCATGAATATTATCTTAATCACAATTTTCCTTCATGGTCTTCTCCTTGGCACTCATGATCACATTCAAAACTACCTCTTACCCAAGCAAATATGGTATTGCTCAGTAAGCCTTCTATAACCTTAATTAGTTATCATAGGCATTTAACTTCATATTCATACCTCATATTATATATTCATTAAACCCCTATGAATTTAAAAACATTATTCAACCAATACACTATGTCCTCCATATCTTAATAGGCTACATTCCTTATTTAGGTCTCATGGAGACCTATTAGGCTTTCTTAGTCACATGTTACACTTGGATATTATTGGATCACTTAAAAAATACAAATGAATTTGGAAAATATCATATTAAATTGAAATATACCTTCTATAACTTTAATTTAGGTACAAAACACCTTTGAGGTCCAACTACCACTTGAACCTTTTCTCAAAACACTATTCACAATAGGCCTGTACATACAAATAAATCTATTTTGAATAACTAATATATAAACTCCATTATTAAAAAAAACATGACAAAAAATAACATATTAATAAATTTAATTACCTTATTTTCATAAAAAAAATCATATTCTTCAAATTAGGCTATACATGCTTAAACTCTTCTCTACATGTAGTTCACATATAACTGCCAACCAACATCAAAACACAATCAAGGAAACATGAAATTATGACACCTGATTAAACATAATCAAGGTATTTAAGTGTATTAAAATTATATTATAAAATCATTATAATAAATTAAAATAAACATATTATAAGATCTAATGGAAACTATTGGTCTTGGAAACCAATTTGTTGACCTTCACTCTCACAGACCTCACTCAGCCAAATAAAAACTATTTTATCTTTAGCATTATCACTACTTTCAATAAATATCAAAACTTATTCAAAGAATATATAGTAAAAAAATTTCCTATAAAATAAAACCATGTTGTTTACATACTTTAACATAGGGAAAAGAGCCTCCAACTCATCACTAAAACTTCTTACATGCCCACTAGACCTTAGCATACAACATTAATGTTTGCATATAGTTCACTGCCAAGGTTGTTTGACCAATAGACCATTATAATATTATGATGTTTTTATGATTTTTCATTATTTACTCACATATAATTCAATATGATCCACATATCAACCATATTCTCATAGATAATATTGCTCTATTGTTCATATTAGTCATGTAGACCAATCTGTCTTTCCATATGTCCATGTCCCATATCAGGTCTTTAGAGAGAACCCTATGCTAAGAATTGAATTAGACACTCTTAAATAATGATACAAACTATATAAAACTTTAAAAAAAAAACATATGATGTACTTTGAGATCCATAAGCCACTGTAAATCCATCTTCTTCATCAAACCATCTACTAAGGTTTGTTGTCATACAAAGTCTTAAAACCCTCATATTTTTTCCAGTTTATGTTTTGATTATTTATTTATATCACATAAAATTATCATGTATAACATAATTATAGTGTATTTAATACCTTAATATCATTTTAAAACATTTAAATTACTCACCTTTGATGATTAATAACACCAAGAAACTATGCAACCAATCTTTGTCTGCCATTATTTAAACCTTCAAGGTACAGTCATGTTGTCTAATGTTTTTATTACAAAGAAACATGTTACCTAATATAAATTAATTCATTAATAGATCTTAAAGTATTTAAAAACATCCCACAATTCTTAAAACAATAATCTAAACACTCTAAATGAGTTCTAAAACCATTCTAATTAAACTAGGTTTACTTGAGTTTTATTACATTCTGCAATGATCAACTTGGACAAGAAATAAATAAATTTTTAATAAATTTCATGGAGAAATTACACTTTGAGGTTATTCATCAAATATTCTATTTCATCTTTTTATTTTTATACCATGCCAACACGCTAAATATCTTTGGCTTTACATGCATTTATTTGTTCACTAGTTTCTTTGGTTTTTACCATAGTCAACACATTTGAATTTGACTTATAATAAAGTAAATTGTATGGAAACTTATGATAAGTAAATATATATATTTTTCCCTCTCACTTTATATAAAAAATTTTGATTTTACACCATACCAAAATTCTCAATAGATTGACCTCTACAAATAGTTCTTTACTCACTAGTCTCTTTGGCAAGCATACTCAGTTTGAAATCCAATGGTCATAGATTTAAAAACCAATAGCTATTTATTGAGACATAAACTTGGTGGGTTATATCACGTATCTAGTCTTGACGACATGTAGTGATGGTATAGTTATTCTAAGCTAAGAATTTAAATTTTCCTCTATCCAAAGGATAAATTAGATCTCTAGAATCTCACCAAAGGATATATGAATGCCTCACAGCATACTTTTGGTCCTCAATGCTTTAAAATCATGTCATACATATTATAATACATAAAAATTACCTTTTTTCATTAATTCATCATGACATCATACACCTTGGACCTCAATGATAACTCTATCATTAATGACCATGCTCAATAATCTCCCCCTTTATCATTGGTGGTAAAATAACTCTCAACATGTCTTCTTACTAATCTAAATTCATCTTTCATTCTAATCTTTCTTCCCCTTTGACATTAATGAAAAAGATTTTTCCATAATATCATAGTTGATCCTTGGAACTTATCTTAACAAACCATTCGCACACATACCTAAAGCATCATTTATAAGCTCTCGTTATCACCATGATCATCTCCATCTACTTGTTTTTGACATTATTGATATTAAATTTAAAATATACTAACTATAAACCAACTTGATATAGAGCTAGATCCACTAGCTTACCATAGCATCATACCTATTTGTTTTTCTTAATGAACATTATACCTCCATTCATCTTGACTACCATATATTCTCTTGTGACATCCTTGCCCACACATGAGCTACCTTTGATGATTGATAAACACACCTCTCACACTTATCTTTATCTCATAGCTACCTTGGGTCTTCTCATCATACTACTTTACTATCATCTTTAATCTTGGAGATAAAATGATGTCTACCTAGTGTTTGAAACATCATGACATCACCTTATCTAACTCAGACCTCTTTATAGACAAAGGGACTCCCCCTTATCCTTCATACCATGTGCTCTCATGATTTCAATGAAATCCCTCTTTCAGTCTTATTACCTTAATGCATATATGCTCAATAATCATACAAATACAAAAGATGATACATGTTCATACCTCCTCACAAGGTCACTCATGTAATGACTAGAGTCATGACTAGACTTATCAACCACTTGAATCTTGAAAACTAACCTTGAAACACTTATTGATGCTTATATAACTTGATCCCATCCTTTCATGATCCTTATAAAATATATTTGGAGCACAACTAGGCATATTAAGAGCATGACTAGATAGGTCTTCAGAGCTTCATTGAAATGCCTTTGAAGATTTGTCAGAATGTCTTTGAAGCTGCCTAGGTGGATCTTCAAAGATCCTATAGAATGTCTTCAGAGATGCTTGGTAGATATTCAAAACTTCAATAGAACATATTCATAGCTCAAAATATCATCTTTGGAGTTTCTTATTCATATCTTTAGAGCTCAACTATGGGTCTTTGTAGCTTACTATGTTCTATGATGAGTATTCATAATATATGCACTCACCATCTAAACTTTCAAAACATCCCTAGTAAACTCACATATTCAATCATGCTATGTATGCATCTATGGAATATTTGAACCATTATATACATTTATATATCTTGAATCAATCTCATCTTCAAACCTAAGGATGGATAATATCCATCATCATTTCCTTGCTTAGGCTCCACCATACTTCTATCATGTCTTCATATCTACACAACATATATCAAGGCTCAAACAAGTATCCACCATGTTTCTCCTTACTGATGAGTGTCTCCATGAAACCTAATGGAGTCACCCCTTCTATTATGCAAGAGAAAATAAAAATTACGCAAGAGAAGGATAATTATTTTGAGGTTGACCTTCTTTTTCATATTAGCATTCTCCTTATTCATCTCTTGATCTACTTTAAAACCAAGACCTACCTTATCACTAGTAAACTTTTAGCCAATTAACTTGTCATATAGATCCTTATATCTCTTTTAAAACCTCTCATAGGTCTTAATCTTACTCATTTTTTAATAATATTCTCATGCTCAACCTTAAAAGAATATATCTCTCTATTCAATTGGTCATACACAACATCTTTGGATCTAAACCTTGAATTAACATCCTTTAGCTAATTCTTGAGATCCTTAATAATCATAGTTTGATGCTTAAAATCATCAAAGGCACTTATGAGCTTAGATTTAAGGTTTAATTTAGATTCTCCTTATTTATTTTCATAGTATACATCTTCATCATACATTGTGTCTTATTGTTATTGATCACAAGACATCTATGCTTTTTAGGATCACCTTCAATCTGTTAGACTTGTCTTCAAAATGACCAAGCTTTGATACCAATTGTTAGAAGATTTTTTTTTTGTAGGTAGGGGGGACGGGGTGAATCAGTGTCCTTATAACATTTTCCTTTCATTTCATCATTCATTCATTACCATTCATCAAGCAATATCAACCCAATGTACATAATCATAAATAAAGCATTAATGAACCCTAATAATGTATAAGCAACCATAACACATAATATAAGTGGTAAATCCTCATGTGAGATAAAAACCACTAAAAAAAATATTATAAAAATATTATTATAAATCAATGAGTCAATATTTTTTTGAGCACCAACCCTTAATTCACCAAGCACCCACTTGGCTTTAGTAAGCACCAGCTTCTTAGGAGGTATCGACCCCCTTATTGATCAAGTACCCACTCAATCAACATCATGATGAATTAATACCCACTTAGCCACCAATTATTTTTACACCTTTTCTTGATGCTTATAACCACCTAATGTTGATATTCTCCTATTATCTCTCTTTCTTTTGCTCACTATGACATCAATGTCATACTCAATATTCTATCTACTCTCTCTACACATCAGCTACCTCATCATGGATTTATCAATACATTCAGATCTCTAATACACTTATGCGCATATATTACAAAATAATATATCATACTATACTCCTCTCTTCATTAAGGTTATCTTAATCACAATGTGCCCACATGGTCTACTCCTTGACACTCATGATCACATTCAAAACTACCTCTCACCCAAACAAATTTGTCATTGCTCAATAAGTCATCTATTACCTTTATTAGTTCACATAGGCACTGATATTAATATGAATACTTCTTGTTATGTATTCATGACACCCATATAATGTTCCACATGAACTCCTCATGTTCCTCTTTGTTCTCTTTTATTTGCTTACACACATACTTCTTTTTCTCACACAAATATGCCCAATTAGCCTTGTTCTTATACAAGTCACTTGATCTCACACACCTTAGTCAGAGATGCACACTTTCATACATGTATTCAATTCAAAATAAGTCATATAACATGTTCCAAACATTAATCATTCAATACGTTAGGTCATACATATCTTAATAGGCTACACTCCTTTATGTCTCACATAGACCTAATAGGCCTTCTTAGTCACATGCTACACTTAGATATTATTTGAGTACTTAAAAAATAAAATACATAAGAAAAATATAATACTAAATTTAAATATACCTTATCCAACTTCACTTTATGTCTATAATACCTTTTTGATCCAACCACCACTTGAACCTTTTCTCAAAACATTGTTCATAATAGACATGTGCATAAATAGAAAATATATTTTGAATAATTGAATCATAAAATCCATTATTTATCACAAAATTCATCATATGATTCAAATCAAGGTATATAGGATCAAATTATTCTTTATAAATAGCTCACTCAGAACTACCAACTAGACTCAAAACACAGTCAAGGAAACATGAAATTCTGACACCTAACTAAACATACTAAATGTATTTAAGTGAATTAAAATTATTTATAACATACTTATAAAAAAATTAAAAAATATATATTATAAGATCTAATGGAAACTATTGGTCTTGCAGACCATTTGTTGACCTTCTCTCTCACAGACCTCACTCAGCTAAATACGCCATTTTGGCTTCAGCATTTTCACTACTTCCATTAAATATCAATGATTATACAAAGAATGTATAAAAAATAAAATACCATGTGAAATACATACTTAAAATTATGGAAAAGATCCTCCAACTCATCACTGTAACTTGATACATGCCCATTAGACCTTAGCATATAACATTCATGTTTGCATATAGTCCACTGTCAAGATTGTTAGACCAACATACCGTTAGACTCTTTCTATGTATTCATGATGTTTAAATATATACTCACATGTAATTCACTATTATCCACATTTCAACCATATTATCATAGACAATATTTATCTATTATTCATATTGCTCCTATAGACCAATCTATCTTTCCTTATGTCTCTATTCCATATTAGGCCTTTAGACACAACCCTATAATCAAAATTGAATTACACACTATTAAATCATGATTTACATTATAAAAAAGTTTTAAAAAAATCCATATAATTTACTCTGAGATCCATAATCCATTTCAAATCCATCTTCTTCATGAACCCATCTACTAAGATTTGTTGTCATACTGAGTCTTACAACCCTCATATTGTTGCTAGTCTATGTTTTGCTTAGTTATTTATTTATATCACATAATATTATCATGAATAAAATATATATAGTGAATTTATTACCTTAATATCATTTATAAACATTTTAAATTACTCACCTTTGATGATTAATTACACTAATCAATTGTGCAACCAAACCTTGTTTACCATTATACAAACCTTCAAGGTACAATCATGTTTTATGATGTTTTTATTAAAAAAACATGTTAAATTATAAAAATTGATTAATTTAATGGATCTTAAAGGATTTAAAAACATCTTAAAATTATTAAATTATCAATCCAAACAATATAAATTAGTTTTAAAACCATTTTACTTAGACTAGGTTTATTGAGTTTTATCACGATCTGTAATGGTCAACTTGGACAAGAAATAAATTAACTTTTACAAAATTTAATGGAGAAATTACAATTTAAAGTTTTTAATATAGGATTATAATTCATCCTTTGTTTTTATTCCATGCCAAAAATCTCAATATCTTTGTCTCTACATGTATTTCTTTCCTCACAGTTTCTTTTATTTTTACCATAATCAACACCTTTGGCTTTGACCTAAAATAAAGTAAATCTAATGGAAATTTATGAAAATACACCACCTAGAGGATGTTATTCTCAATTTATAGAAAAAAATTTACATTTTATACCATACCAAAATTATCAATAGATTGGCCTTTGTAAATAATTATTTTCTCACTTATCTCTTTGGTAAGCATACTCAATTTGAACTCTAGTGGTCATATATTTGAAAACCAATATCTATTTACCAAGACATAGATTTGATAAGATTTGGCACGTATCCAATATTTATGACATGTAGTGATGGTTTAAATCTTCTAATCTATTAATTTTCATTTTACTCTCTCCAAAGGAAAAATTGGATCTCCATAATCTCACAAAAGGATTTATGAACCCCTCACAACACCCTCTTGGTCCTCAAAACTATGCAGTCATGCCACACATCCTCCAATACATAAAACTAATGTCTTTGTCATTAATTCATCACAAAATCATGCACCTTATACATCAATGATAATTATATCATTAATTACCATGTTCAACATAGGGCTATCATGCTATGATTGAGAAACAACTTGCTCAACATCAACCTCTTTCTCAATAGGAGATGTATCAAATCCATTTATGACTTCAGATTGTACCATTTCCTCAAGTTCACAACCATGTTCATTTTAATCAATTTTACTTATGTCAAATATCTTCTCTTGTCTAACTCATATTCTTCTTCAAGATCAGCTACAGCTTGATTCTCAACTTGTAACCCAAGTGAAATATCAATGAAAAACATGTATTCATACACTTGAATCATCCTATTAACACTTTCCAATAATATAACTTGTAGCTACAATTTCCTTCTCTATCCTTCATAGAATAGGGTCATCCCGAATAAGGGAAATAGTGGGAGGGTGATGAAATTAAATTTTTTGAGGAGTATGAATCATGGAAGGTTGCTCATGATCAGATTTTATGATCTTGAGGGCAATGGAATAATGTAGGGAGTCTGGAAGAAGAGGGAAATATAAATTATTAAATACCTCTACATTTTGCATCTTCGATTTGGACATCACCTTATCAAAATATGAAACATCTTTGTCCTCATGTATAACTTAAGATTAACAGATATGTAAATAAGAAGTGGAGCTACAATAAGGGTTAGTATTTTGAATAAGTATATAAGTCTATTCTTGAATCCAAATAGGAATCTCCCTTGGCTCAACTTGAGCAGGTTAATAAATTTATAAGGATAAGGAACACAAAAAGACTAGAAAGGAATAAAAGAGGAATTTTGAAACAACTAATTCAAATAACATTTATGACTCACCCAAGTCTCCATATTCTCCAATAAAATAATACACAACTCATTCCTCTCTAATGTATCATTAGACACATTTTGAAATAACCCACTCACTTCCTCATATTGAGGTTGAACAAAATTTCATTTCACATGCTAGTATTTTGATCTAGATATCATCCATTCTTTCATGAAAATAAGGATTCTCATATTCATAATAATATCCATATGGTAAATTGGAAGGCTGGTCATAAAACTGATATGGTTCAAAAGGAAGGTAAGAGTCAAACTCTTGATAGTAAGGATCATGATAAACTTTATGAGGCTCTTGATAAAGTTGATTAGGCTCATAACAAGGATCATATGGATCATGATAAGGCTGGTATAAATCATTATAGGGTTTATAATTATTACCATAGTGTTGATAAGGCTCATCAACTTGCATGAAATTTCTATTTTATTTAAAGTGAGCCATAGAAATATCATTAGGATAGTGCAATGAAGATATACTTACACAAAAACTGTGCCTAGGCTGCTATAACTTGAAGATACCATTGATGTTTTCAATGCATCTAATTTTGATTAGTATAAGAAAAAACCAACAATAATTCCACTAATTTGTACTTATATCTCACTAGGGGTGCCAAAAAATATGAACTACTAGACTTGCACCCTTATGAAGGTAGTTTCAAGCCTTCACAATCTAAATTAACATGGAAACAATCCTAGGTTGTGGGTGGCCTAATATATGGATTTAATATCTATATTTTAAGGTCTAACTCCCCTTGATTTATAAATTAAGATCTCTACTTTTCACTACCAGCTTGTAAGGGAAAATAAAAGAAGGTAAACTAAAAGTAAAGCCTATCTAACTAAGGTGATACACCAAAATGTTACCTGCACTTGTCTAATATGCACTAATATGGATGAATAAGAACATGGAATTTATTGAAATTTTCAAATGAGAGTATCCAAATATCAACATTTAAAATAGAGGATTAGTCTGATGCATGATCTAAGGCAGCTAGTCAATAGGTCTCTCAAAAACACTAAAGAAAGCTCACACTTTCCATATATACAATATGACTGAATCACACTATGTAACTTGTAAGGATATGATAAAACATATAAATAGGTAAATATGGAATAATAAGATGAGAGGAAACATGTACTATCACTATCATTCTTCAACTAACCATTAACATCCACTAAACATAAGATTTGAGGAGGCATGAATTCACTATTATTCATTCAAAGTAGGCAAGTACAAGTTTTTTTTAGAATAGACTTTACAAAACTTATGTTAATTATTTTTATTAAATTCCAAACATAGACTTACATATAGAGAGAATAAAAGAGGATAGAGAAAGACAAAGTAAAGCCTTAAAACTATGAGATGAAACCTTCACTAGGTCTTTTCGAAACCTAACATAGGAAACCCTTGAATATATCTCATAATTTCTTTTAAATGGAATAAAGGTTAATTTGAGACATGTATTGAAGGTTGAATAAGTCTTTAGGCATTGATATCTAATGTTTGACTAACACAATCTCTTAGATCTTTGCTTCCATATCCTACATTCTTGGCAAAGAAGAGTCTTCCTTAAAAATAGGTCTTGATCCATGAGTGTAGGTCATCATGAATTAATCAATTATTTGGTTGAGACCTTATCCAAACTATTAATGATTTATTTCCATCTTTCTTAGGTTTTTAGAGCTCTTTGATGTTGGTTTGACTTCTTCAACACCCTAGGCATTCGAAGGAAGGAAAGCCTCTTAGGGGTCTTTCAAACCTTTTAAAACTTTGAATCCTTATCCTTAAAAATTAATGACTTATTAAAACTTGAGTAGGCATGGGAGGGAGAAATAAACTTTAATAAATACCTTTGAAACGTTTCTATGCATCATTTTAGTACTTTGAATACTTGATTCTTCCTTATGGAAAAGTGGCATATGAGAGAGAAAATTGGTTCTTTCAATGTTCTAGGAAAAATTCCACCATGTATGTATTATCAACATGACATAATACATATAAAAAGTAAATTTTAGTGATTAAGTAGTTCAGAATATGTAATTTTTCTCCTATAGCATGCTTTCTCACTCATTCCTTGTAGTCCTAACAACCTATAAAGCTCCTTGTATAGAATATTTTACTAATAAAATTGGAAACATGGGAACATTTGTGAGTACCCTCTATCCCCTTACAACTAAATAAAATTTTTAATGATCCAAATCCATGTTTAAGTACTCTCTTTCCTTCATTTTCCTTTCTAATTAGGCCTAATTAGCCTTCCTAGGCCTAGAAAGTAGAAATATTACTATATAGATATCCCACACATGTTAAAATATATAAAAGTTATTTATTAATTTTCCTTAGGATATCAAAAACTTCCATGTGAATTTTGGGGTTTTGAGTCCCTTGTGTAAGTATGCAAACCAATAAATCACCTAGTCACCTAGTCTCATTTCAAGCCTGTTTGAGACTACCTTGGAAAATGGGCCTAGTTTGATCACCTCCAAATACTAATGTGAAATATTTTTGACTTTAATAGTTATGAAACATTACAAATGACATTATTCAATGATTTAGAAGCTTTATTTTTCTAAAAAAACCTATAAAACACCAAAACCTTTTTAAAATAAGGCATTTATGGTAGTTCATACATGTGACATTAGCATAAAAATACATGTGTATAACCTCATTTTAGTCCTAAAAAACATCCAATATGTTTTAATAAAAAAATATGGCATCATATGTGTATTTTATGTTAATTTTCCTTGATTAATTAGAATCAAGGTTCTAGAAGGGTTTAAGAATTATTTGGGGTTTTAACAATTATTCATAAACAATAGACCACAAAATGACCTCATTCCACTTGGAAAACTTTTTTTACTAACCCCCTCACCTATCTAAAATGTATTAACTTCCCATTCAAAGTTTGAGTGATGGTATAATTATGTGAAGTCACTCCTCAAGTGGCATGCTCAACTTTATTGAACTTGAGAAAGGTCAAATTTGAGTTTTAGGTCTCAAAAATTAATCTCAATATTAGGAGAGGTTCATAATATTCTAAAAAAATTATATCCATGATTATACATTCCTCAATAATTCTCATCACTCTTCTATATGCATTTGGTATATTAGTCAAGGGTTTTGGGGTTTAGGCCTATTATCTCTTTATTATCCCTCAAGAGCACTTAGATTGAAACTTGAGATTTGGTGCCTCATAAGAGTGTATAGAAACATTTGATATGAATTATAATTTCCTCAAGTACCCTCCATGGTTTTTGGCATACTTTTTTTATGCTTTGAGCTAAAAAACACCACTTAGTTTCATGATTTCCCCTTACCAAAGGAGTGGATAAGATTTGAGATAAAATAATGGGTATATACACTACATACATGGTTTTGAACATACCATGGATTACTTGGTATACTCTTTACCACCCTCTGTACCAAATATCAAAGTGTGACTATGCCTATATAACCCTGAAAACATCATCTTACCTCATGACTAGCTATAGGCCTATATGTGTTCTTGATTGACTATGTCTTGTGGTTTTAGAACTTGGTTTGATCTACCACATCATGTATTTTATTATGTTTAAAATATATTAGTTAATTTATTCTTTTTTATCTAACTTAGGTATACCTTATTATCATTTCATGCACTTTATTTCCTACCTTAGGCTTAGGACCAATTATCTAGATTGTAGCTTGTAGGTCCCTCCTAAGTTATCTTCCATATATTCTTTGTTCTTATAAATTCACCATTCATATAACTAAATTATTTTTAATTAAATTAAATTTTGTTGAATATCCAATTGGGATCAAGCATCTCTCAACACCTCTACCCTTTATTCAGGTCTAAAAATGAATTAACCCTCTAAGTAGGCCTATAAGTGCCTAATAGAATACTTGACTATGTTAGGTTTTTAGACCTTACCCTCACAAAAATATCCATCATTTGGATATTTTATGTTTTTTTAAATTAAATTTTAGTCTTATATAATCTCTTCATACACTACTCTATTCCCTTTCCTTAGTCTTGAAGTTAATTTTCTAGATTGTAGCTTGTAGGTATACCTTGGATGTAAGTTACTATTTATTTATTTCACCTATTTGAAGAAGTTAAGTGCATTAAGACCTTTAAAATGTTATTAAAATTTAAAAAAAATTATTTATTAACCTATGAAATTACATCAAATTCCATTATCTTTCCCATGAGTCTAAACCTTCTTCTTCTCCATTAAGGGTTTTATGCCAAATTTGACTTGTTAACCCTAGAGGTTAGTAATTAGAGTTTTACATCTAATATCATGATCAAACTTGATAAATACATTCATAAAAACCCTATCTTAATTTCCATTATTCTAAACTTTTAGTGAAAACATTCTCTTCTTACCTAGTTTGTGAGTGGGTAGGCCTTTAGGTCTATATTAGACTATGTGTGAAGGATTGAGTTCTAGGATTCACTAATATACGTTCATGGACATGCACACTACTCATACTATTAGATATCACCAAATGAATTTATATAAATATATTATAATCATCTCATGTGTGACTATTTGAGAAGCCTCATCCATGTTCTTGACCGATTGTATGTCTTGACTGTAGGTAAGCTTTTTCAGTGTTTCCCTTAGCTTATATGTGGAACTAGATGACTATAGAAAATCTTTGAGAGACCTTATGATTGATTTTTTTTTTGATATTATGTTTAAACTCACTGAAATCAATGAATTTATTATTAAGAAAACCTTTTCAACCTTATCATTGTACCCCCTCACATATTAATATGGTAACAAAACTTAGTTGAGCCTAAATGCTAACTATAGGTGATGATTTAATGTTTCATATAGGAATTTATAGAGGAATAAGGTGAAATAAGATATTAAATATAATTTTTTCACCTTGTAGAATCATTTTAATCTCTTACTCTTCATTTTTACAAACTCTTTAGTTTTTTTAACACATCTACTGACTATTTTTCCTTACTTGATTGTAGGTGTATGGATGTCAATGAAATTTGAGAGAAATCAATATTTATTTCCTCATTTTGGTATCAATTTAAATTCATAAAAATATCTCATATCCATCTCATGTAACCTCTTCATTTCATCCATCATCTGGTCCTTATAGATTAGTTCAGTTCCTTAAGCTAGTTGTAGGTACACATAAGTTTTGTATGGACTAAGGATAATGAAGTCACTTTGCCTTATTCATTGGTATTTGTATGAGGTTATTATGATAGGTTAGATATAAACCAATGGATCTATTTAAATTATAATTTATCAAAATCTCAACTTCACTAATTTACCATCCAGTCACCTACTCACTGCCTTCATGTCAAGGTTGACTATGAGTAACATTTCAACTTGAGGTTTAGTTAGCAAGTAGTTTTGTCCTTTCTTCATATATACTATAATTATAGACAATCATAACTCAAAGTGACTAATTACCTCCAAAATATTCACTCTATGTCTATATAATTTTATGACTTCAAATGGTTCTTTAAACCTCAATCTTTCTCTCCAAGCTCTATTGCTCTTTTGAAACTCACATGAGTGAGTTTCATGGTTGATAGACTATGAGTATGTAACATAAGATGAATGTATTATGCATAATAAAATTAAAATTTATTATTATTTGTCTTTCACATCTATAATACTTTATATATTTATCTATGCAATTAAAATCTCCAAATTAATACACATACTTATTCCCAAATTCCTAATCAAGCTAGATTGAGTCATAACTGCTCATAGTACTATTGTAGGTGATGATAGTATGAATATAGGTAATCATGTTATATTTTGGAGTTTTAGAGTATATTTATCTCAAATGACTCAATAAAATTATTTATTCATCCAAACCAATACCTACATATACCTATTACATGTTCTCCTTAAAAGTGAAAGCTAATTGAATCTTCCATTAGGCCTAATTATTTCCATCTAGGTATCTTAGGTTTACATGATAGTATCATGTATAAGAACATATATTTAAAAGAAATAACATTAGTCTTAATGAAATAACATATACATAGATTTTATACATGATATTATTTATTTATTCAACCTTTGGACCTCATTTTTAATCAAGACTTCTTGCATTTATTGAAGTTCTTATACCATTCACACCTACATGTCTGTGTTATCATAGGTCTATATTCTTGTGTTTAGGCCTTCACATGATGACATTTTTGTTACCTTTACCCATATTAATCTCTATCCATTACCTACCTACCTTTATCATGAGGTCATATCCTTCATATACCATTGAAAATTAAATATTATGCCTTTTCAAGCTCACTTTATGCAAGCCACATAGTCCCTTGGTGAATTCCAAGAATATGACTCCTTTATATTGGCTCTTTAGGCCTCATAATGTCCTAAAGGGATTTTATATGAACTTTAAATTTGATTAAAACTATCATAAAAATAACTTATTATCAGTGTCGGATGAGTACATCATCACACAACTTATTTTCTTATGATGATTGGTACACTAGAAAGTATGCCTCTATCTTCACACTGAGAGCTTGTGAATGTAAGAAAGCATGAATAAAAATATAAATAACCATATAAATGAGATAGTGATATATGATATAAAAACCTTCTCCATTTTAATTTACTATTGAATAACCTCAAACATTAGGAAACTATGGTAGCTCTACTAAGGACTATGGAAAAATGAAGTTTTCTTTACCTAATGAACTCACATGTGCCAAATAGGTTTAGATAAAATTGTGATATGATTTAATAAAACTTATAAATATCCTTAGTGTTTAATAAACCATTCAAATATTTCCAAACTACAAATTTAATAAATAAAAATAATCTTGTGGGGTTTCTAGTCAATTTTAGACCACGCATGGTTCTTAATGATTATTAGTAAAGGATAAGGGATGAATATGATGACCAATGACCAAAATATTAATATTAATATGACCTCTTCCTATATAAAATTTTTTATGACCCAACTCTCTCTCCTTTATCCATACCAAGCACTTGAAAATTGCCCTTGTGAGCTTGTGAAGAGGGTGATGAAGGAGAGAAAGGAAGTTTTGCTCTTTTAAGACCTATGAGTGATTTAAACTCATGTATATTACGTTTATAATACTAAAACATACCTTTAAGGCATTTAAACCTGAAATTTGGGTCCTTAATTTTGTATAAACCCATAAAACTACCACTTTTGAGCTAAAACTAAGCTATTTTGACATGAAAACCATTTTTATGACTTCATTTTTACATTAGTACATTTAAAACTCATTTTAAAGCCTTAAAAAGTGAAATATCATGTGTATTCTATCTTGAAAACCTTAGAATCACCTTAAAATCATCTTAAAGTGCAAAGAAAACTAGTGTAAAAGAGATTATCTCATATAAAGTAACCATATCAGATACAAACCTATTTTGAACTTATATTACCAACTTCCCATATGATTAAATTATATATGAAATAAATTTATCTTGATATGGATTATATTGGTCATAATAAAAACCTAGGTTTCTCTAAAACCTTAAGATTTACTAAAATACCTTAATTTCATCAAACAAGACTAATAGGCTTCAAACCATGTGACCAAGTGAAATAACATGACCAAAAATACCATGTAACCTATTGACACAATATTAAATACCCCTTTGAGTTAATATATTGATTTTGAAGGTATTGGAAAGCTTTCCCAAGACATCACCTTAAACAATGCTAAAAAGGCTAACAAATCATCTTTTGAAGACTACCAAATGCATGACAAGGTTTTGAATAGGGTTGTAGAACTATGACAAGTGAAGTTTTTAATGATAAGGGTGATAGTTTGTCTTGTGAGGTCACTATTATTATAGTAGATACATTGGTTCCATGTTTTGACACTATCTTTCTTATCCTTATTGTACCATGGGATGACTTAGAGGTTATTTGGAATAGGAACTTATGTTCTAGCATATTAGATTATTGATAGCAACATTTTAGTGTAATCACTTTTGAAACAATTTAAAAATTAGCTATATGAATTTTAAAATATCTTGAGTGTTCACTCTATAGTGGATTAATACTATTTGAGAATGTGGTGGATTCTATGATATGATTTTATTTTAGAAGCATTACGGATGATGCCATTTTGAATTAGGTTGAATTTAATACCCTTCTTAATCTTTATAGCATTTTTTTATGACATGACATCATGTGGACTATTGGCATTTGGAGTGTGTCCTTGTGCATGATTTTCAAGTGATATGTCTTATGGTTGGTTGTTAGTCTTGATTTTAGGTAACTAATTGTGGTGATAGGGTACTAAGTTAGTTGTGACCCATATAGGACCACCTTAGAGTGTGTGTACGCTTTTGTGATAATAAATATTTATATTATCACTTCATGTTATGTTTAGGCCTTACTAGGGTTTTTTGTGTCAATGAGTCACTTCTTTTAAGTTATCCATTGGACCGGATTTGTGTTAATTCAAACACTTTACTTAAACCTGTTGAGTGGCCATATTATGTTAATTTGGTTCTCATTATTTGACTTGTATATTTCTTTGTTTTTTGACAATAATATCTAATTTTAAAATGTAAATAATAATGTAATTATTTTTGTGACTAATCCCTGGTAACATTTCATAATCGATGTAAATAAGATTATATATAAATACATATTTATATAAATATATGCATATTAAAATGGTATTATTTAGATAAACATATTAAATGAATAAATATACATATGTAATGATAATCTGGTTAAATAAATAAATTTAGATCAATTTTTCTACTCCTATATCTATACGAATTTATATACATATTTGTATAAATGTGTTTATATATTAATATAAGTTTTAATTAAATCATCATAATAATAAATACATATATTTTTACCTAGTTATATATGTGTATTCTTAACATTTATGGTAATAAATTTAATATATATCTTCAGTTATTTTATTTTTCATGGTAATAATTAACTTAAAAGAAATAAAAATAATGGAAAACAAAAATAAATTAAAAAAGAGGAGTGGAAACCCTAATTCAAGAAATTAAAATAATATATAAGCATTGTCTTTTTCACTAAAAAAGTTAAACTAAAAGAGAAATGAGTTTTGGAGGATTTGTTAAGAAACAAAATCGTGTGGAAGGAGAATGAAGAAAGAAGATGAAGGAGGAAGGAGTGGTGAAGGAGAATTAAGCACCTAGATGAAGCAAGGATCTTAAATGAAATAGGCAAGGGGTTTCTTCTTCATTTTCCATCCCTGAGTTTTTCCAAAAGAAATAAGTAGATTATATACTGAATAAAAACAAAGAATTCATTTTAACAAAGGATTTTCTTTTAAAAAACTATCATCTTGCTTGTGAGTTGATTATGTAAATGAATGTGTGTGTGTGTGTGTGTGTAAGATAAAAAAAAATAAAACCCTAACTTATTTAGTTTAGGGTTTTATTTATTTTTTATCTTTTATTAAAAAAGAGAAAAAAATTATATATATATATATAATATTTGATAATCAAGATAAGATTTTATTCATTTTTATCTTTTATAAAAAACTAAAAATAAATAATAAAATAAATAATATGTGTATATGTACATACATATCCATATACATATGCATATGTGCACACGCGCGCGCGCACACACACACACACACACACACACACACACACACACACACATTTATAGATCTTATTCATCTTATCCCCCTACAATAATAGGTAGGGTAGGAGGATGGGATATCTAGACCTCCATAGGCCTACCATGGCCATGGCCAGTGCCTTAAGCCCTAGCTGCTAGTCATGGGATACTGATTGCTTCCCCCTATATAGGGTTTTTTTAAAGAAAAAAGAGTAATATATATATATATATATATATATATATATATATATATATATATATATATATATATATATACATATATGTATGTATGTATATATATATACATATATGTATGTATGTATATATATATATATATATATACATATACATATATGTATGTATATATATATATACATATATGTATGTATATATATATACATATAGATACACACACACACTCACACACACACACACTCTCTCTCTCTCTCTCTCTCTCTCTCTCTCTCTCTCTCTCTCTCTCTCTCTCTCTCTCTCTCTCTCTCTCTCTCTCTCTCTCTCTCTCTCTCTCTCTCTCTCTCTCTCTCTCTCACACACACACACACACACACACACACACACACACACACACACACACACATGTATATGTATGTGTGTATGTATGTATATGTATGTGTCTTTTTAATATTTGATAAAAAAAAGTCAATTATGGTATATGAAGGAGTATTATTATAATATATACATGAGGTGTATATTTAAAATATTGAAACAAAATTTTGTATAAAATAATTATATATATATAGATATATACCCCAATTGATAAAAGTTATGTATGTGTGTGTGCATGTGCAGCCATAATAGGTAAGTAGAAATTTTCAAATTACTACTACTCTTAGATTAAAATGTGGGTATAATTAGTATTATTTAGATATGAAATTTAGAATTAATAAATAGTCATGTTTAGATAAATACTTTAGGAATATATATTTTTAGTATGGAGATTTTATGTTGAATATGTTACACAAAGTGATAACTTAGAGGGATCTAGAAATGGTATTAAATTGGATGATTTCCCAATGATGTGTTTGGTAAAATCCCTTTTATATGAATCCTTTTTAAAGAAGTTTTATGGATTGTTATTTAAGTAAATACATATATTTTTACTATAGGAATGTTAAATCTAAGCCTTGTCAGTTAGGTTCGCTTGTGGATACCTTGGGAAAGGTGATAAAACTAGTTCTCACATTAATAGATATGTGATGAATTAACTCCTATTTATTGTAATTATATAATGGAAACAAATGTGGAAGATCCATCTATTTTCTTGTTCACACCTAGAGGGGAGCTTACAAATCTAATGTGCTTGCAATGTTTGTACAATTCTTTTACTATGGTAGCATAGTTTGTGTTAGTGTAATTTGATTATTTAAAAAAATTTATTGGTAATTTATTTTATTATTTCAATAAAATTGTAATTATTATAACCCCACAATGTTTTACTATAATATTGATTATTTAAAAAATTTAAATACACGTA
This sequence comes from Torreya grandis, assembly GCA_037957365.1. NCBI lineage: Eukaryota > Viridiplantae > Streptophyta > Pinopsida > Cupressales > Taxaceae > Torreya > Torreya grandis. The sequence continues at coordinate 371,295 of JARHVA010005287.1, read as the reverse complement.
TTCAACATATACATTTCACCACAAGAAATCCTAACTAGTGATTTTTAACTAATTGTATTAATCTAGTTAACCATAAATATTTTAGCTAATCCACTTAGCTAAGGATCACCATGAATATATATATATATATATATATATATATATATATCATGAACAACATTTAATAACCATAAACATTGCATTAAATAAAATAGTATAAATTCATTCACTACTGATACAACATTATAGCCACTGTTAGAGAAGTAAAATGAATAAATATTATAGTTTTTAGCAATACATAAAATATCTAAAATGATAAAACATGATACAAAACTCATATAAGAAGAGAACCCATGACTCAAGACTCTCCATGTCTCAATTATCACTATGTAATATTAAGTGTAGTCTCAAGTATAATACTCTTTTTAGGAGGGAGAACATCAATCAATCACTTCTACACACCAACCATGGACTATAAATCCCCTGAACTATCTCCTAAACAAGGGGATGGACCTCCTGTTGAGTTCAACATACCCCCATTTCTAAAAAATAGGGACCCTTGTGATTAATTTTAACCTTCACATTGAAAACATGATAATTAGTACTTTCCTAGAATATGAAGATCATCCAAGCTTGATGAAATTAGCCCATTTTCTCATAGTTTTGCTTTAATAGTGCCTAATGTTGTTAATAGTTAACTTTCATGGCTTAAGTTATAGTTTTCATGGAAATATTTTATGGATCATGCTGGGATATTCATATAATATCTCTATTCATGATTTCACTAGCCTTTGGTCTGTAAAATCTTAAAGATTGGATTTGAGTCATAAAACCCTCTTTCATCAAACCCTATCTTAGACCTTTGATTCAAATTCAAATTTTTGTATAAATAGATTTTATGAGAATGTTTTGAATTAAATTTGGACTTAAGCCTAAAGTTTATGCCAAGGATTGGTCATGTTTTTCAACACAACCAAACCTTAGCCTAAAAATCATGTTGGGCCCCATTTATTTTCCCATTTTTGTTCCTTATATTCTAACATGGTCTAGTTTTTATGTTTATAGTGTTTTTTTATCTTAGCATGGTCAGATTTATCATAAACTTAGCCTAAATTATTAACCCTAAGGCCTCATTTATATTTATCAACATGAATGAGACCTTAGCCTTAATACTTTAGTATATGTTCTTATATTAACCCATATCCTAACTTAAACACAACTTATTTATAGATCTAATGGCTCTCACTTCATCACAAGGAAGGATCTAATGGAGCATGGGAATCCCAATGAACTTAAAGATTTGATACATCAAAATAATCCTATAAGATCACTAAGATCATGATCAATGGTCCAAACTTTAGCAAGACCAATGATTGGATGGTGCAAGATCAGCCTCGAATTTAAATGGATCCCCTTTTACAATACAGACTTAATCCAATTAGATGGAAGTATCTAGATTGAGATCAATGGTCCATAGCTCATCATGAAGGATGATCCAATGGAGTGAACATGGTACTGAAACATCAAAAGCTTAGGTAACCCCATTGAGTCACCACACGGAATTCCTACATTTGATCTTCATAACAAAGGATCCCCATTCATAAAAATTTGGACTTAACCTAAGTTTTTATCCTAAGGTTCATTGCATTTGTTTAAATGTAAAAAACCTTAGGCTATAAATTTAGGTTATGCCCATAAAATTTGAAGGGACTTATTTTATTATTCTTATAAACATAGGATTTTGTCTTAGTCTAATTTTTATGACATGTTCTTGAGTTAACTTGATATCTTCATGGTTGCAGGAACCTATGGCATGTATTTATGAAAATCTTAATCAATGGATCTCACTTCATAGTGAGTGATGATCTATTAAAGGATATCAAATCTAAATATTTATGGACCAAAATGACTTCATGAGCTTAAAATTTACATTCTTGTGAGTTTCATTTGATGTTCATGATCATATCATTGATGTCTATAAGACCATCCAATTTAAACCCATCAAACCAACTGATCCACTAACTTAAATTTGACATTATCACAACCATCATTTGACATCTTCAAGACCATCATTGATGTTTGAAATACCATCAAATTTAAGCTAATCAATTATTTTACTTAGACATAATGTTGTTAAAATCTTATGGCTGTAGTGTAAATCAATGGGACCCCTCAAAAGATGTTCAAACACTTAGGATCTTTGAACTTCAAATAATAAAATGAACTTGTGGCATAAATATTTACAAACATAGCCTTAATCTAAGTCTATTTCTTAAGGTTCCAATTGCATTTATTTAAATTTAATAAACCTTAGGCTAGAGACTTATATTAATGTTCCTATGAAATAAAACTTAGTTTAAAAAGCTTTTAATCTAAGGTTTTATCCTGATTATTGATATGATAAAATCCTATGTTAAGACCTAAAATTTAGACCACTTATTATTTGGGCCCCTTTAGGTTTATTATAAGAACTTAGAATAAATATTTTAGCCTAAAATATATGTTGTGTTTATTAATGCAATGTAAACTTTAGCCTAGGTCCCTTTTATATGCATTTATAAACTTAGACATAAATATTTTAGCATAAAGTTTGTCTCATGTTTATTAACATGAAATAAATTTTAGCTTTAAGTATTTATCCCAAGTCCCTTCCTATGTTTTGACACTAATTAAAGTTCTCACCCTTTACAGGATCAATGACTCTTTCTTCATCATGAAGATTTATCGGACAGAGAAAAAAGACCTAATGAATTATTCTCACCCTTTACAGGATCAATGACTCTCACTTCATCATGAATATTTATCAGATAGAGAAAAAAGACCTAATGAATTTAAGGCATTTGATCCATTAGACCAATTGCATGCATCTCTTTAGATTAAAATCAATGGTCCATGATTTTTAATGAGAAGAGATCAGATGGAGCATAGTTATCATAGACTATTCAACAAAACCCCTAGGTCTCATAGGATCAACACATGCAAATCACACATTCACTACACAATATACAAAGCCTAGAAGGTCTGTGAAGGAACCAAGTGGCATAATTATGGAGCCTAACATAAAGAAACCAATTATTTTCAAGACTTATGATCATGATCAATGGTCCATGTTGATCCATAAACAAAGATCTAATAACATGAAGGAAAAGTATTTTTTTAAAATACAATGGCTAGTCTCTTAAGTCTTTTATGAAAAAATGTCACAAAAGTTGTCAAATGGATGCCACATGGGTGCCACATCAGAAAAAAAAATTAAATATTTTGTGTGCTTGAAAAGGCAAAGGTCTCAATCAAATCTAGGACATGAATGAGCCTATGTCCAAATTTCCATCGTCATTAAAGCTTTAGGAAGACCTAACGTCCATAAAATCCCTAATTCAAGCTTAGATTACTCACATTCAAACTAAGAAGAGTTCAATTATAATATGAGCAAGAGTGAATTGACCTAGAAGCTACTCATAATTCATTGGTAAGCAGTTAAAACTTCCAAAACCATGACAACTCACAAATATCAATAAAGAGATAAAATAGAGCTATATATAACTTCAAAAAATGAGGGAAGAGTTTTCAAAGATATAGACTTGGATACTATAGCTTTGAATAATGGGAATATGAGTTGGCCCAGACTATTTTAGACCATTAAGGAGATATAATCTATTACAAGAGAAGAATATAAGAATGCAACCATCCCATAGAGATATGATAACTTGGTTGTCATCTAGATGACTTGCCTCTATTATGCTACCACCAAGCCTAAGGTATTACATGCATTGATGTCCTTGATCCTATTTTTATGGATTATAAAATTGATCAAGAATAGATAGTCCATGAGCATACATTTATGAAAATAGCACACATTTCCCCTCTTTTTTTTGAAAACTAATATAAACTATTTAAGCCCTAGATAAACCATTCCAACATTAAAGACTGGATTGGAGATCATAATTTGAACACAATCCTAGCCCCATGGTTGCTTACTAGGAACCAAGTAGACCAAGACCCCACATGCAACATCCCAATTATCTAATTCAATGAGGGGATTAGGATAATTATGACCTTGTTAAATAGGTTATCAGGATCCCCCTCCACCACACATATTGATAAAGTATTAGTTACTTATGTTTACTTCATGGTTGAAAAAGGACTCACTCCTCCATTGGGTGAGATGATCAACATCTATTTGAAGTCACAATTCACAACTATTAAAAATAAAACTAGTAAACACTTTTACATGATGTATTATCTACTTGATGCCTTGTTAGCCACCATTGAGATCCTAAACATTAAGAATTAGTTACCTGATGGGAGACCTACTATCTCCCATCATTATTCCAAGCTTCACATATTCAAATATAGACATAACATGTAGTTTATTTGTTATTATAATAATCTAGTTCTAGTGGAGGCCATCACAAGGATCCCTATGGGTAGGGTTAACCCCCTAGTTAAGAAATATGTGGATTTGATGGGGAATGTTCTACCAAGATTACATGGTAATAAGGATTGAAGGAACTTTGACATAGCCCTTTAGGTTACCTATCTATGTGCCTACTAAGCTAGCATAACAAGAAATTACATACCAAATTCTTCATTTCTTAGATTGATTTTTCAAGGGTAAGAGGAAGGGCATCATCCATCCCTTTCTTTAGATAATCAATATAATTATTTTACAAAACATGGAACATGTGAATGTTATTACCAAACACAAGGACTCATTTACCCTACAAAAAGAGGAATTGATGAAATGGGACCCTAATGAGAGGATCAATAAGAATCTAAAATCCAAGATAATAACCAAATCCTATGATCACAATCCTAGTGTCCATGACCTGCTATACATCAAAGCCTCTAGTTTCCTAGAGGTATTATCCATGTTGAAGATACATAACATTAAGCCATAGCCCAATTTTAGCTAGGGAGATGATAAACCACCATGATAAATATGGAAAATAGGGCCCCTATAGTATCACTTATTACATAGGCCATCCTCTAGGCCACCCCTATAATAGACATAAATTGAAATGTAACAACCTCAAATATACGTTACACAAGGAATTGGCAAAGAATAACTAGAAGAGAGACCTTGGGAAGCATCATATTTAGCTCTACCTAAAAGGCTAGAGTCTCTTATAGATTTCTTGGACATGGTTAAATTAGAAACTAATGAGATAATAGAGGATGAAATTAATGTTCTTACCAAAGCATATGGGTTAGAATAAGAAGAGGAGCAAAATGAGGAACCCCAATCCCAGACTGAGGAGATAGAGCAAGATAGAGGGAAGGAATTTGCTTTGGTCCTAGTTCCAATAGCACCCCCACACAAAAATAAAGTTTAATTAGCATTGGTCCCAATTGTGAGGAAGAAGCCCAAGTTAACCTTCACCCACCCCATGAGTGAGGTCAACTTATTTAGTGATGAATACCCAATTCATGGACACATTATCCATGAATGGTTCATTTATTAGGAAAATACAAAAGATTCCCGCTTTATCCCACTTTTGGGCCTTGATAAAAACATTCCACATTGACATTCACGAGGAAGTCAAGTAATGGATATTGGATTTGATGAATGAGGAGGAAGAGAGAAAAATATATGCCATAATAGGATCAAGTGGCACACAAATAGACACTTTAGGAGCTTAAATTATCACACAAATGGAGGTTCCATAACCTCTTAATTTCATATAATCATTAACCAATGTGTAGTTAAACATAGAAACATCAAGATTGGAAAGGGTGACAACCAAGAAGACTATGGTTGGAAATGAGGAATTCACCTTTCAAAGAGTTGAACCTTTTATTGTTTTAACTCCCATTGGAGGTTAGAGGTATGGTGAGCATCTTATTCATAAGGAGTACATATAAATATTATCTGATTCCCATTTATCTCAAATTAAATTAGACATCAAGTGCATGAAATAAAGGATACATAACCTAGAGAAATAAAAGGAGAACCTAGAGATATTGGCTATCTTATTAGTCCTTAAGGAGATAATTAAAATTCTTGAGGAATACTTCTTTAACATGTTTGACGCCTTGATGTCAATGAATCTAAGGCATGATGTATTGACCCAACAAAGTGAAATAACCAAAGGATTTTTGGCCTAGTGGTAGGATATAGAGACAAAATAAGGGATCTTATCAATATAATAATTAAGGGTAGGATCCTTGGCTTCAAAACCATTAGCCTGGCCCAATTGAATGAAATATTGGGGATAGTTTTTGATAGGATACAAACATTAAGTTACTTTTCAAATATATTTAATAGACTCCTAAAGGATGATGATTTGATATCTAGAATCAAGTAACTATTTGGTATCATGTTAGCCAACCCTACAAAGTCCAATGCCCTAGGAACCATTGATGATGATGAGTACAAGTATAAAGCCACTTTGGTGATGTAGAAAATTAGGAGTAAAAGTAAATTCCAATTTAGAAGTGAAAATAACTAAATCATGGGCATGATCTTCACTATTGAGCAAAAGGTTGCAAGATCAAGAAGCATCAAGGAGGCCATGGTAAGAAATGATAGAGACTTAAATGACTTGGCTAACCAAGAGGATGTTTTTCTCTTAAAATAAATTATTGATTTGGATACTACTAGTGAGAAACATCAAAGAGTTATGGATATTATCCAAGAGCAACAAGGGATCCCTTTAACCTAGGCCCCACTAGTTAATTGATATTCTATTTTATGCAAAACATTTTAATATTTCAATGTGCAATATTCTTTTGTAAAGGAATATGCTAGTTTTTAGCATATTTTCCTATAGGTCAATGCATTTAATAAATATAAATGTATTCTATAACTATGAAGAAGCATAATTGTCCTTATCTTTATACATGTGTAATCTTATGACTGACTGATATACTAATTGAGTCTTCTATAAAAGGTAGTATTACCATTTTGTAAGGAGAGGAGTTTTGAGCCAAAAAATGTATACTTATGAGGAATTAATATAATAAAATAATAATGAAAATTTTGGAAAAGTTTGTTTGTATCAATTGTTACGTGGTTTCTCTCTCAATTATTTAGTCTGTCTTCAATTTGAATGGTTTTTTATGAATTTTAAATGTGCATGTGTAATACATGGTCACTAATTTGTATTGAAGCTAGATTAGTTAAATTCTCTTAGATTTTGTTTTATTTTATTTTATATACATTAGGATGTGCTAATGCTATTGGGATGCAGTAGTAAACCTTTAAAGCAAAGTTTAGTTCATACTTGTATTCTTTCATGTTTTCCTTAGATATTTGTCTAGTATATGGTGGGATTTAAGCATTTGATACTTCACACTATATTTTGGTTAAATTCATGTTCATTTTAAATAAAAACCTTGTCATGATGTTCAAGGCAAGGATAAGAAATCAAATTCTTTCTTTCTGCCCTACCCTTCCATTTGCTTCTTTTTTTATCAAATCACTTTATATTAGATCTCATTGTAAGTATTCACTTAGACTAGTATTTAGTGTATAAATTTGATCATAATTCACTAAGATAAACATATATAATTAAAAATTGATAAATATTAAGGACCAAGGTGGCTCCAAACCACCAATCAATATAAACTTGTGGAACAATTTAATTTGCTCTGCCTCTATTTCACCATAGGTAATTAGATTATTTAAACTTTCTATTCATGCTCTAAACTCCCAAAATTATAAAATGAGAAGTTTTATATAAACACTAAGATCACCTATGATACACATGGAGGCATCAACATGATGAGCTCCACTAACACTAGAAGGAAGGCCTATGAATTTGTAGAATCTTTGTTAATTCCAATGTGCATTAGTCTAAGATTGGTGTTATCTTTGTACTTTTGTGTAGTTATTTTATCAAAATCATAAATATCACTAATCCTTGTGGTCTTTAACCCATATATGTGCTTAATTTAGACAAAGATAAAAGATATTTAAGGTTATATGTTTAATTCTTGTGAAGATAGCTTGTTTTGTGGCTAGATGCTTAATTCTAGATAATCCATAGTATTTGAGGTTAGATTAGCTTGTTTTGATCAAATATTAGTATATATTTCATAGATATATGTTTATTTGGGCTTATAATTGTAAAGGTTAACAATATTTATGTAATTAGACACATATTTTATCTAGTTTAGTTAAAATTTGATGCACTTTGTTGTTCTTTACATATATCTTTGGAAAATTAGTTTAATGTGCAAATCTGAGTCATGTTATTTATAAAGGTTGGTTTGATGAATTTTACCTCAAAGAGGATCCAAATTTCAAAATATATAACTACAAATAATCTAAACAAGATCACATTCAGAGACAAGTGAGCCTTTACTTGAGTTGGAAGTCTATAGGAGAAAAAGATGAGATAAAGGTAAATGCAGGAGTTCAAAGTCTTTACCAAATTCACCACTCTAAAGTATTCATAAATTAAACCTTCATCATGATATGAATTGGTTTGGAAGTTCTCCTTCAATGTACAAGGTGAAATTCATAACCTCCCTCACAATCTTGAAAATTATTTACAATTTTTTAGTCTTAGTGGTATTGTAATAGTAGAAGAACACGTTAAATCATTTAAGGCTACATTAAGTTTATTGAATGTAATTTATGAGGATGTTTCATGCAGATTTTTACCTTTTACATTTAAATATGTTTCATATGAGTGGTTCCTAAACCTACCTAATGATTTCATCACCACCCATGATGAGTTTCACATCATTGACTAGGTTGGCAAAGTAGTTAGCCCTTGTGTCCTATATCAACAATTTACCACCCTAAAAAGGGATGCCAATGAACCTATAATATATTTCAATGGTAGGTTACATAATATGTATAGTATAACCATTATACATTATAAACCTAATCAATCATTGGCTTTGGAAATCTATAAATATGCTCTTGATCTAATGACCTTGGTATTCATATAGAGGGATATAGGTCCAACGAACACACTAGCACTAGCTTATTTTTGAGGTTGTGATAATTAATGACCAAATTAAACCTTAGGGATAGATAGCCTATTATATTCCCAATGTCAACCCACATATGCCTAATTTTGAGTGTCTTTCCTAATAATAACTGGAATGTGCTTGCTCTCAACTAGCTCCCAAATCTGAAGTAATTACCTCTAAGACATGTTACTCCTAAATAATATTTGGGGTTCTTGAACCACACTAATAATAGTGGATGCAATACAAATGATCAAATAACCTTAGTACTATCTGATGGTACAAATAGAAACCAAGTTCATCATTTATAAACCCCCAAAAGTGATAATGAGTCCATTCTAAAAATGGTCCAAAAATTGAGCACTAGCTTCCTTCATATGCAAAAACGAGTTGGTAATATTAAAGAAACTTTTGGTAGGAATTTATCTTTCCAAATATTTAATAGACATAATAATAGGTTTAATAATGATAGTTTCCATAATAATAAGAATAGTGAACCATATTTTGAAAAGAAGACTATGGATATTAATCTTATTGATATTACTTTTCATGATTATTGTAGAGTCAATTATACTACTAAGCATAGTGAGATTAAGTACATTGAGTTGTGTGAATCCTTTGAAGTATTTCAATAAAAGTTGGAAAATTTTAAGGTAGTGCCTAAAAAATACAATAGTGCGGGTAACTCAAGATCGAAGCCTACTAACCACACCTTCATGGTGGAAATGTCTGATTTCCCCCTCCAAGAAAACAATGATCTTGATGATTTGATTGAATAAGTTCATGCCTTCAAAAAAATTTTAAATAAAACATACCCTCTAAGGAACAAAGAATAGAGGCATCCTTTGACTAATTCTACTCCAAACAACTTTGGTATTCCTATAGATACCACTTCAAATAATAATATAAAGCCTTTAGAGGGAAGTAATCATAAGCCTGGTGTTGATACTTTCACTAGGATTAGTTATAATATTGTAGAGGACATGAATAAAATCAAACCTAATATTACCCTACATGAATTGGCACAAATCATAGATCAAAGAGATCTATTTTTGGAGTCCTTGTCCAAAAATTTGAGAAAAATGTCTAAGACTGATAATGTAAATGTAGCCATGTATAAATATAAAATAGATTCCCCACCCTTCTTAATTATAGTAAGAATTTTTGGTAAGAATTGGCATAACCATCTATTAGATTTTGGTGCCTCTAAAAATATTATGCCTATAGGTGTTTATAAGCAACTTGGTTTGACCCCCATAAAATATAATAAGGTTTTCTCATAATTTGATAAGTGTAGGGTCAAAGTGATTAGAGAACTATTAAATGTCCATATGAAATTATATTTTGAGCCAAGGGTCCAATAATTTATAGATATCCAAGTAGTAGATATCCTTGATGCATATAGAATACTTTTAAGTAGAGAATGGACAAAGGATTTAAATGAATATATGTCCACAAATTGTTCACAATTATGGATGACTTAGAAGGGAGTTCCCAACAAGATCAAAGTTGAAAGGGAGGCAAGGATGAAACACATGATTACTAAGTATAATTTTGTCAATGAAAGGGTCAACATAATTGATTCTAGTTTAGGATTTTTCACCTAAGAAACTACCAAGGTGTGTGATCCTAAGCATTCTAAGGTTGTTCTTGGGTTATATAAGTTTCATTTTGATTGATTTAGGTGTAAATATAGATCTAGAGTAGGCACTATTCTAACTGACCCTCTTGGTAAGAAATATCATGCTTCTTCTACACTCCAATTTCCTTGCACCAATAACCTAGAATAATATGAATCCCTCATCTTAGGTATACAATTTTTCATAAAAAACAAGGTCAAAGAACTAATAATTTATGGTGGTTTATAACTATTAGTGAATCAAGTGAGAAGTATTAGTGCAAATTGTCGTACCTCAAGAGGTAAAAATTTAGACTTTGGGATCTAGTGGAATATTTTGATGCATTCAATATTATTTTTATCCATAGGGAAAATATTAAATCTAATGATAAGTTGGAATATACTATAGATAATCTCATGCTTGACTGAGATTCACCAAACTTTAGTATTGATTTGATACCTTATCCTTCTATCCTAGACAATGTGAACCATCTATACGTCTTTAGTGATGATTAACAAATCTTGAAGTTCATGACTAGTTAAAGAGAATTTGAACCTTAGATTATTGATGAGTCTAATGAAAATGAATTTAGAAAAGGCAAGTTTTATGGTAAAGTCATCTAATTGAATGACAACAAGATCCCTAATGGGATGATTTCCTTAGAAAGACTATTTAATCAAGACAAGTTATCTTAAGCTTCTAAGGTTCCCAAGGTAAGTGGAAAAGATCAAAATTTTGTTGATCTTTGACCTTAAGATCAATCTCAACTAGTTAACATTGGAAAGGTTTGTAATAGTTCTGAAAATAAGAGAGCCAAAGAGTTATTGAAAAAATACAAAGACGTCATATCTTGGTCTTATGATGACTTGAAGATCTTTGACCCAAGAGTTATCACCCACACTATACCCCTTAATTGAAATTGTAAAGCCTTCAAGAAAAAAAAGACATATGAATCTTATCTTATAACCCATGATCTTAAAACAAGTTAAGAGATTTCTAGATGATAGAATTGTATTTCCCATTAGGCACTCAACCTAGGTTGCCAATTTAGTATCAATTAGAAAGAAGAATGGTGAAATCAGACTGTGTTAAATTTATAAATTTGAATAAGTCATTTAAAAAGGATAATTATCCTCTTCCCTCTCTTGACCAAGTAATACAATTGTTTTAGGTTCAACCATGATATTCTTTCTTGATGGTTTTTCAGGATACAACCAGGTGTTAGTAAACAAGGTAGACAAAATGAAGACAACTTTCACAACTAAGTGGGGCACTTTTTTATATAAGATAATGTATTTTGGATTGATAATCATAGGAACCACTTTTAAAGCGGCCATATTCCATGCATTCCAAGGCTTAATTGGTAAGTGTATCATGATTTACATGGATGATCTAACTATTTTTTGTAAGAATAGGGAAGACTATTTCATGTATCTATAGTAGGTATTTGAAAGGTGCAGAAGTGATGGGATCTCCCTTAACCCTAAGAAGATAAATTTTTATGATACTAAAGGTAAATTATTAGGCCATGTCTTCATTAAAGATGTAATTTCCATTGATCCTAAAAGAGTGGAAGCCAGATCTAAAATAAAACCTCCTAATAGTAAAAAGGAATTGAAATCATTTTTTGGCAAGATAAAATTTGTAAGAAAGTTCATTTATAGCATTGAAGAGATTATCAAACAATTGAATGATATGCTGAATAAGTATGATAAAGTCTCATGGAATGAGTATTCCAAGAAAGCCTTTGAAGATATCAAAAGTGTAATCAACCAGGATCCAACCTTGATAAGTACAAACTTTTCAAAAGATTGTTACCTCTATTCTTTCTCCAATGATCACACTATTTCTAGTATTTTAACTTATAAAATAGAAGTATTTGACTATCCAATTGATTTTATGACCACTCATTTAAAAAATGTCAAGTTAAATTATCCTTTAATTGATAAACAAGCCTTTGCATTAGTTAAATTTGTTATGAAATTTAAGCACTACATTCTTAAGAACAAAGTGCATGCCATTCTACCAGACCCAGTCACTAAGATGATGCTAAGACAATGTGAACTTGGAGAGTGAAGAGTTAATTAAATGTCTTTCTTTCAAGAATATGACATAGAGATGAAAAATACAAAATTGGTAAGGTGTTAAGGTCTGATTCAAATGATTACTATTGTTAACCCTAATATAAGTATTATATAAGTGGATTAGTAAATATTTCAATTTAATGAATCATATGAATCCATAATTCACTTAATAATTAATGGTACTTGTCTTGTAGGGCTAAGTAGAGAGTAGAGGAGAGCTCTGAAGCTTAAGATAGCTCATTACCTCATCAAAAATGTAGTCCTATACTGAAAGAGTTTTGAAGGTGTGTATATGAGATGTGTTTTAAAGGAAGAAGATACTAAGGTAATGAGTACATTCCATGAAATGTTGGGAAGTGGGCATCCATAAAAAATAACAAAAAATCAAAAAATCCTTAGGGATGGCTACTATTGTTCCACCATATTGAAAAATGCTCATAATCATGTAAAGGAGTGTCATTCATGTCAGATATTTAACACTAAGGAGCCAAAGGTATTAATGCCTTTTCAACAATTCATGATTGACAAACCCTTTGCCCAGTGGGAATTGGAATTTTTAGGGTTAATCATCCCCAACTCATCAGAAGGTCATAAGTAAGTTTTAACAACTACTAACTATTGCACTAGGTGGACTGAAGCATTAGCCACCAAATAATGTAGAACAGAAGAAGTGATCATGTTTTTAGAAGAAATCATGTGCATAATATTTGAGACCATAGTCTCTTTGGTATGTGACAATGGGTTAACATTCACAACCATAGAAATGATAGAATGGGCTTATGATAAAAACATTATTCTCAAGTTTTCATCTAACCATTATCCTCAAAGTAATGGAAAATCTGAGTTGATGAATAAGAACTTGATGAAATCCATTAAGAAGTCTATTATAGACCAACCTAGAACAAGGCATAAGCTTCTAAAGTATTCCATTTGGGTAGATAGAAAAAGAGTCAAGTAGGCTCTCAAAGCATCCCCATTCTTACTAGTATATGGTGAAGACCCTATATTCCATGTCACACTCAAGTTGCCAACCTACAAGTTTATGCAGGAGTATATAGAAGAAGATCAAGAATTTGAAACTCAAGGATATTATACACTATTTAGATGGAATATTCATGAGAAAAGGATTTTGATAAAATTATTAGAAATCAAACTATAGTAAAAAATTTGTTTGACAAAATATCAAGGATCAAGGTGTTCAGATAAGGAGACTTGGTTCTTCTTTAGGACAAAGCATCTGAGCCCAAGGGAAAAAATGGAAAGGACACACCTATATGGATTGGACCCTATAAAATTACATATACTATTGGAGATAAAAACTTTAGACTCAAAGATATACAAGGAGCAGAGTTCACACTACCCACCAATAGGCAGTATCTCAAACACTATTTATCTATTGCTCCTCCCAAGGTCTTCATGGAGTAAATATATTAGCTAATTAGAGTTAATTTAGTTCGGATAGTTAGTTTCCTTCATCTCTTTCTTCTTGTCCCGTTTATACATAAGTATGTATATATTTTTTTCTTTCCTTTTTTTCCTTATTTGTTGTTTTCTATTGCATGTTTGTTTCTTTTTATTTTATTCCTTACTTCCAATAATTCCTTTTGGGTAACCCTCAACTCAAAATTCCTTAGTTTACTTAAAAATATAAAATTTTAGAATGGTATGAGCCCCATACATATGTTGAACTAATATCTTAGATAAGAGATTGATGTTATGATTTGTAGAAACTAGTAAGGATCCATGAATAGGTTGACCATTCCATAATACCTTAAACATTATCTTAAATTAAACTTGGTTTTAAGAAGAATTAAAAATGTAGAATGAAGGCTCAATCCATTAAGGTAAAATCATGCTTGCACTTAACAAACATACTTTCTTGGGATAAAGGTTGAAATTATAGGTTATTATCTGAGGATTAGACACTTGAACAAATCCCTAAACATGGCTACCCTAGTTCCCAACCTTTGTTTAAATCCTAAAAGACACAAAAAAATAACTTATTATAAAATCAAAAGCTTTTATATCAAATGTGATTTTGTTAATCTCCACCAAGGATATAGATGTCTAGATGGTAGTGGATCAAAGCTATGAGTGGATACAAAGGCATCTATATCAAGGTTATAGATGCTTAACTAGTAGCAGAGTAATGCTCAATCCTTCCTTGGACTATAAGCATGGTTTTTAATGAATATATAAGAATTTTTCAAGTTAGTGTTATTGATTAAAGGTATGAAACCTAGAAATTGTCCCTAGAATCCCATGTAAAATAATAAGTGGAATCAAAGAACACACATAACATGGCTATGTCTTTATGTTTGATCTTAATTATTCATGTGTAAGGTTTGTTTCAACCATAAACTAATCTTGATAATGACATTATTCAAGTAGGATAAATGACCTAGTTATTTTTCTAAACTAGAGTCTCTAAGTTCTAGCATATTGTTATGTTCCCCCAAAAATTGCCATTTTTTGAGGTCAACATATCCCCATTTTTAAAAAATAGGGAGCCTTGTGATTAATTTAAACCTTCACACTAAAAACTTGATAATTTTTCACTTTAATAGAATATGAATATCATCCATGATTTATTAAATTAGCCCATTTGTTCATGGTTTTTCTTTAACCTTGCCTAATGTTGCTAACATTTGACTTTCATGTCTTAAGTTTTAAGTTTCATGGATATTTTATATGGACCATGTTGGGATTTTCATATATTAGATCTATTTAGGATTTCATTAACCTTTGGTCTATAAAATCTTATAGATTGGATTTGAGTTTTGAAACCCTCTTTCATCAAACCCTAACTTAGACCTTTGATTTGAATTCAAATTTTGGCAGGAACAGCTTTGGTGGGAATGTTTTGAATCAACTTTGTACTTAATCCTAAAGTTTATGCCAAGGCTTGGTCATGTTTCTAAACATAACCAAAGATTACCCTAAAAATCATGCTTGTTCCCCTTTTATTTTCCCCTTTCTATTCTTTATGTTCTATCATGGTCTAATGTTTATGTTTAAGGTTCTTTTATCTTAGTATGGTCCCCTTTGTCATAAAACTAGCATAAAGTCTTAACCCTAAGGCCCCATTAATATTTATCAATGTGAATGAGACCTTATCCTTAATAATTTAGCCTAAGTTCCTATATTAACCCATGTCCTAACTTACACACATCACTTTTTTGTAGATCCAATAGCTCTCAGTTCATTGCAAGGAAGAATCTGATGGAGCATGGCAACCCTGATGAAATTAAAACTTTGATCCATTAAAATAATCTCATAAGATCACTAGGATTATGATCAATGGTCCAAAATTTAATGGGACCAATGACTAGATGATGTGAGATTATCCTTGAGTTTAAATAGATCCCCTTTTACTATACATAGTTAAGTCAATTAGATGCAAATATCCAGTTTGAGATCAATATTCTATGGCTCATCATGAAGGATGATCTAATGGAGTGAATGTGGCATTAAAAATTCAAAATATTAGGGAACCCCATGCAGTCACCATGTGGTACTCCCACATTTGATCTTGATAGAAAATGAGCCCCATACATCAAAATTTGGACTTAACCCAAGTTTTTATCCTAAGGTTCATTACATTTATTTAAATTCAATAAACCTTAGGCTAAAAATTTAGGTTATGACCATAAAATTTGAAGGGACATATTTTATTATGCATATAAACTTAGTCTTTTATCTTATTCTAATTTTTATGACATGGTCCTGAGTTAACTTGATCTCCTTCATGGTTACAAGAACTAATGGCATGCATCTCCCTAGATCTTAATCAATGGCTCTCACTTCATCATGATCCAATAAAGATATTAAATCCAAAGATCTATGGATGAAAAGGACTTCATGAGATTAAAATTTATGTTCTTATGACTATTAATTGATGTCCATGAGGCCATCATTGACATCTTAAAGACAGTCATCTTTAAGTCCATCAAATGAAACAATCTACTAACTTAAATTTGACATTCTCATAACCATCATTTGACATCCACGAGGTCATTATTGAAATTCATAATACTATCAAATTTAAGCTAATCAATTATTTTTATTAGACATAAGGATATCCTTAAATTATGTCTAAAAGATTGTGGTTGCATTCTAAGTCAATGGGACCCCCTAGAAGATGTTTAAAAACATAGGATCTTTGAACTTCAAATAATAAAATGAAATTGTGGCCTCAATATTTGTAAACATAAATTTAATCTAAGTCTATTTCTTAAGGTTCTAATTGTGTTTATTTAAATGTAATAAACCTTAGGCTAGAGACTTATATTAAGGTCCCTGTGACATAAAACTTAGCTTCAAATGATTTTAACTGAAGATTTTATCATGTTTATTGATATGATAGAACCAAACATTAAGATCTAACATTTGGACCTTTTATTATTTAGGACCCTTTAAGCATATTATAAAAACTTAGAATAAATATTTTATCCTAAAGTATATGTTACGTTTATTAATACAATATAAAATTTAGCCTAGAATATCTAGCCTAGGTCCTTTTAGATGCATTTTATAAACTTAGGGATTAATATTTTAGAATAAAGTTTACATCATGTTTATTAACATGAAATAAACCTTATCCTAAAGTATTTAGCCTAAGTTCCTTCCTACATCTTAACACTAATTAAAGTTTTCACCCTTTACAAGATCAACAGCTCTTGATTCTTTGCAAAGATTGATTATACGGAGTGAAAAGACCTGATGAATCTAAGACATTTGATCCATCAGACCAATCATGTACATCAATTTAAATTGTGATAAATGGTTAGTGCTTGCTTATGAGAAGTGATTGGATGGAACATAGATATCCAAGACTATTCAATGAAACCCTAAGGGTCCACAAGATCAACACATGGTAAACACACATTCACTACATAGAATGAAATTTCTAGAAGGCCTATGAAGGTACAAAGTGGCATAACCATGGAACCCAACATAAACCATCTAATGATTCTAAATCCACATGATCATGATCAATGGTCTATGTTGATCCGTAAATAAGGATTTGATGGTGTGAAGGAAAAGTGAATTTTTAAAATACAATGATTAGTCCTTTAAGGAATTTATAAAAAATGCCATAAACATTGTCAAATGAATGCCACATGGGTGCCCCACAAGAAAAAAATGATAAAATTAAAGATTTTATGTACTCGAAAAGGAAAATGTATAAAGGTCTAGTTATCAATCAAATTTAGGACACAAATGAGCCTAAGCCCAAATTTCATGACCATTAAAGCTTCGAAAATCCCTAACATCCATAAAATCCCCAATTCAAAACTAGATTAGTCACATTCAAATTGAGAAGGGTTCAATATAATATAAGCAAGATCGAATTGACCCAGAAGCTACTTGTAATTCACTGGTAAGTAGTTGTAACTTCCATAACCATGGTAGCTCACAAATAACAACAAAGAGATGAAATCAAGATATATCTAACTTTAGATAATAAGGGAAGAATTTTTAAAGATAAATACCTAGATACTAAAACTTTGAATAATGGGAATAGGAACTAGTCTAAACTCTTTTGGACTATTGAGGAGATGCAAGATCTTAAAAAATTAGAATAGAATAATGCAACCATCTTATAGAGATATAATGACTTGGTTACCATATAGATGACTATCATCCATTATGCTACTTCCAAGCCTGAGGTATTACACTA
This sequence comes from Torreya grandis, assembly GCA_037957365.1. Lineage (NCBI taxonomy): Eukaryota > Viridiplantae > Streptophyta > Pinopsida > Cupressales > Taxaceae > Torreya > Torreya grandis. The sequence continues at coordinate 353,005 of JARHVA010005287.1, read as the reverse complement.
TATTGATGTCCTTTCTCCTCTTTTTATTGACTATAAAATTGAGCAAAAATGTATAGTACATGAGTGTACATTCAAGAAAATAACATAGATTTCCCCTCTTGAATTTGAAAGCTACTATAAACTATGTAAACCCTAGATAGACTTGACCACCATTAAAAACTAGGTTGGAGAGCATAATTTGGAAAGAATCCTATCCCCATGGATGTTTACTAGGAACCAAATAATCTAGGACCCCATAATCAAGATCCCAATTATCTAATTTAGGGGGAGGATTTGAATAATTATGCCTTTGTTGAATAGGTTATGCAAATCCCATTCCACCACAAATATTGACAAATTATGGGTACCCTATGTTTACTTCATTGTTGAGAAGGGACTCACTCCCCCATTGGGTGAGATGATCAACATCTATTTGAATTCATAATTCACAACCATCAAAAAGAAATCCAATAAACACTTTTACATGGTGTCTTATCTACTTGATGCCTTTTTAGCCACCACCAAGATCCAAAACATTAATAATTGGTTACTTGATGGGATACCTACTATCTCCCATAATTATTACAAGCTTCAGATATTTAAATACATACATAACATGCTATTAATTTATGATTGTGTTTATCTATCTCTAATTGAGGCCGTCATAGGGATCTCCATGGGTAGGGTTACCCCGTAGTTAATAAATATGTGAATTTAATCGGGGATATCTAGTTCTTCCTATATTTCATGGTCATAAGGATTGAAGGAAGTTTGACACAACCCTTCAAGTTACCAATCTATGTGCCTACCAAGCTAGCAGAATAGGAAAATGTGTACTAACTTCTACATGGTATAGATGGATTTCGAAAGGAGAAGAAGAAGGGCCTCCTCCATCCCTTTCCTTTTACAATCAATATAACTATGTTATAAAATTGGGAAGATTTTAATGTTACTACTAGACATAGGGACTCATTAACCATATAGAAAGATGAATTAAGGAAATGAAACCCTAATGAGAGAGTCACTAAGCATCTAAAATCCAAGAAAATAACCAAGGCCTATAAGCACCATCCTAGTGTCCATAACCCACTATACATCAAGGCCTCTAGTTTCCTATAGGCATTATACAAGTTTAAGAGGCATACCATTAAGTTAGATCCCAAGTTGGTTAGGGGAGATGATAAGCCACCAAGAGAAATATGGAAAATGGGGCCCCTATAGTATCACTTTTTGATTGGGCCATCCTCTAGGCCACCTAAAAAATAACCACAAGTTGGAATGAAACAACCTCATACATAGGTTATACAAGGAATTGGCAAAGAAAAAGTAGAAGAGAGACATGAGGAAAGATCATCTTCAACCTTACTTAAAATTTCAAAATCTACTATAGAGTTTCTAGGCATGATTGTATTATAACTTGATGAGATAGTAGAGAATGCACTTAAGGTGCTTGCTGAAGCATATGGTATAGAAGAATAAGAGGATCAAAATGAGGAAACTAAATCCCAAGATAAGGATGTAGATCAAGATAGAGGGAATGAAGTTTCTTTAGACATGGTTCCAATAGCACCCCCACACAAAAGGAAAGCTGAATTAGCATTGATTCTAGCTGGGAGGAAGAAACCCAAGTTGACCTTCAACCACCCCATGTTCAAGGTTAATTTGTTTAGTGATGAATACCCCATTTATAGACCCATTATCCACAAATAGTTTTTTTATGGGAAAAGGTAGAAGATTCCCACTTTATACCACTCTTGGGCCTTGAACCAAATATTTCACATTGATGTTCATGAGGAAGTCAAGACATGGATATTGGCTTTGATTAAGGAGGTGGAAGAGAGAATAATGGTTGCCACAGTAGGATCAAGTGGCACACAAATGAACACTCTATGATCTTCAATTATCACATGGATAAAGGTCTTAGAACCTCCTAAAATCATAGAGTCATCAACCAATGTGAAATTCAATCAAGAAATAATAGGATTTAAAAAGGTGACAACTAAGAATACCATGGTTAGATATGAGGAATTCACCTTTAAAGGATTTTAAAAAAAAATTAGTTTAACTCCCATTAGAGGTCAGAGGTCTAGTGAGCATCTAATTCATGAGGAGGACATATAAATCTTAGTTAATAGCCATTCATCTCAAATCAAAGTAGGTATCAGGGGCATGAAATAGAGGTTACATAGCCTAGAGAAAGAAAAGGAGAACTTAGAGATGCTGGCTGTCTTATCAATTCTTAAGGAAATAATAAAAATGTTTGAGGTATCCTTATTTAACAATTTTGACTCATTGAATTCAATGAAGCTGAGGTAGGATGCATTGACCTAGAAAACTAAAATAACTAAAGGATTGGTGACCTATTGGCAAGATGTAGAGGAATTGATAAGGGATCTTATCAATATACTAAGTATAAGACCCCTAGCTTCAAAAACATTAGCTTGACCCATTTGAATGCAATATTGGGGATAGTTATTGATAATATTTGAAGCTTAAGTGTTTGGTCAAAGAGGTTAGATAGACTCTTGAAGGATGATGAGGAGATCATATCTAGAATCAATCAACCCCCTGATACCATGCTAGCCAACCCTATAAAGTCTAATGACCTAGGCATCATTGATGATAATTAGTATAATAATAGATCCACTTTGGTGATGTAATAAGTGAGTAAAAGTCAAGGCCAATCTGGAAGTGATAATAGTTGCATGGGCATGATCTTCACTACTGAGGAAAATATTTTAGAAGCCTAAAGCATCAAGGAGGCCATGGAAATATATAATAGAGACTTCAATGACTTGGATAACCAAGAGGATTTTTGTCTCTTAAAACTACTTGTTGATTTAGATCTTATAAATGAGAAACATAAAAGAGCTATGGATATTCTCCAAGAGCAACAAGGGAGACATTCAACCCAAGCCCCACTAGTTAATTGGTATTCCATTTTATGTGAAATATTATAATATTTGAACATGGAATATTCTTTTGTAAAGGGATATGCTAGTTTGTTAGCATAATTAACTATAGGTCAATCCATTTTGGAAAGATAAAAGTATTATAAAACTATGAAGAAGGATAGTTGTCCTTATATTTATACATGTGTAATATTATGACTGACTGGTATACTTCCTGAGTCTTCTATAAAAGGTAGTATTACCATTTTTTAAGGAGAGGGAGTTTTGAGCCAAAACTTGTATAATTTTGAGAAATTAATATAATCAAAGAATACTTGAAAGTTTGTCCAAGTTTGTTTGTATCAATTGTTACGTGGTTTTTCTCTCGATTGTTTTTTCTAAGTCTTGAATTTGAATGGTTTTTATGAATTCTAAATGTGCATCTTTGATATAAGGTTGCTAATTTGTGTTGAATCTAGATTAGTTGAATGTTCTTAGATTTTGTTTCATTTTATTTTCTTTGTATTAGGATTTGAAAATGCTATTTGGATATAGTAGTAAACATTTAAACAAAGGTTTAGTTCATACTTGTGTTCTTTCATGTTTTCCTCAAATATTTGCCTAGTATACAGTGGGATTTGAGCATCTACTACTTCACACTATATGTTGGTTAAATGCATGTTTAGTTGAAATCAAAACATTTTCATGATGTTTAAGGTAAAGATAAGTAATCACATACTTTCCTTATTCCCTACCCTTACTTTTGCTTCTATTTTTGGATCAAATCACTTTAGTTTAGATCTCATTGTAAATATTCACTTAGACTGGTATTTAATGTATAACTTTGATCATAATTCACTAAGATTAGCATAGATAGACCACTGTATCTCCCAACCACCAATCAATATATATTTATGGAATAGTTTAATTTTCTCTACCTCTATTTCACCATAGGAAACTAGATTACCAAAACCTACTACTCATGCTCTAAATTCTTAGAATTATAAAATGATAAGTGTTCTTTAAACACTAAGATCATATATAATACACATAGAGGCATCAAAACCTCCCTTCATGTATGGGTAGATGATGATAATGATAGAATATAGAGTAACAAAATAGAACCCTTGTGCTGAATATATCTAATACATAATGTGTACCATAAAGAAATCCATTATAATATGTTTTCACACAAATATGAAAATTATATCAACATATGAAAGATTATGTTTATCAAATATTACTTTGTCCAAATTTTTCAATAATAAATGATCCCTAAGATCATTCAAATTCATACACACCACTTGATTGGATTACACTTTATCTTGCATTGATGGTGGTAATTAAACTAGTGAAATCCTTTAGCTACCTAATTAAGGTCATGAATGTGAGATTCAACAAAATAAATAATAATATAAAAATCAATATATTCATTCATAATATTTCACTCTCTATAATCAAAATTATGCTATATATAAAAATATCACCTACATTCATTTAGTATGTCAAATTAAGTGTAATGAATCAATACATCTAGTTTATTTCAATCAATAAATAAAATACAAAAAAAATCATTGGTATGACATACCATCAAGGTAATGATTATCTATACCATCAATTTATTTAACAATTAAAAAATTTATAACATTATTTCTCAACAAAATAATATTATAACCTTAGATAAAAAAGAGTTCGTATTCCACATATAACAACAACTAGTTCATAACATATAATTATGTTCTATATTTAAAATCATAAATACATTAAATTTTTTATATTTAAACATTCTAATGATTTAATACTAACCAAATATAAACAAGCATAAATTATTCATTGTTAGAGTAATAAAAATTATAATTTAGTTGTGTGTGTGTGTGTGTGTGTGTGTGTGTGTGTGTGTGTGTGTGTGTGTGTGTGTGTGTGTGTGTGTGTGTGTGTGTGTGTGTGTGTGTGTGTGTGTGTGTGTGTGTGTGTGTGTGTGTGTGTGTGTGTGTGTGTGTGTGTGTGTGTGTCTGTATTAATATATATATATATATATATATATATATATATATATATATATATATATATATATATATACATTATACATACTTGGTTTATAGAGTATAATTCTATGATGACATCCATTGTCATTCATCTTAGAGTATATAGTATACGTGAAGTATATAGTCTTCTCATAAACTAAGGCCCCATAACCTTTTTTGTTAAATTGAGAAATTTATGTCCATGATTATTAAACACATAGAATTATTTAAATCAAACTCAGTTCTCATTTATCTATAAACACATTATAATCATTTAAATCTAATAAATCATTCAATTTTTTCTAATTGAATAATATTTATAAGTGTAAATATAACAAAACAAAGTCACCTTTACCCAATTTAGGTATGAAAATATCAACAAATAACACACAATCAAATACCTAATCAAGTATCATTTTTATTATCTATAATGTGGCCTAATAAATAAATACAACACAAATCCAAATACCATACTAGGTATGGTTTATCACAATTCAAACTTGGCTGATTAAAATAATAAAATTCATGCAATTAAACCCACATACTCAGTCTTCTTATGAGTTAACCAATAGTTACATAGTTTACTCAATATAACAACATTACACAGTCCTCTCTCAGTATAAGCAATGTTCATGGTAAAAAAACTAAATTATCTCATGAATTTATTATCCTTCAAATGTTATTCATACTTCCATAAATCCAAAATCAAACCTATAGTCATATTTTTTTCATCTACCTATACTGGGGTTATAAAAAATGACTACGAAGAAGATCCCAATTCTGCATAAAATCTATTATGAATAAAATAGGATTTCATAACTGATATTTAGAGTCTAACTATAAGTTAATCCTAGTCAAATAAAAACATCATCTTCTAATTATTATACACACAATCATGTTAAAGTTTGACTAACGATTGCAACTATATATATATATATATATATATATATATGTATGTATGTATGTATGTATGTATGTATGTATGTATGTATGTATGTACGTATGTACGTATGTATGTATGTATGTATGTATGTATGTATGTATGTATACAGTCACATTTAAAGTTTTTCAATTCATAAAACAAGTGTCCTGGTATAAATATATGTTTATATTTATATATACAAATATATATATTATTAGTATACATATTTTACATGTAATCCCAGTTGATTGAATAGATCCCAATTTCACATAAAATATATTATGAAGAAATTATGATTTCATAACCAAGATTTAGATTCTAACTATAATTTAATCCTGGTCAAATAAAAATATCATCTTCTAACTGTAATACACATAGTCATGTTAAAGTTTGAGTAATGATTAAAGTTATATATAACTATAATCATTATTTAAAATTTAATGTGACTTTGTGTATTAAAGTTAGAATATGATGTTTTTATTTGATTGGGATGAAATTATAGTTGGACTCTAAAGCCTGGCTATGAAATATTAATTCATGAAACAAGTGTACTGGTATAAATATATGTGTGTGTGTATATATATATATAATTTGTAAAACAAGTGAATTAATTAATTAAATCTTGGTTATGAAATATTAATTCATAAAGAAGATTTAGAATCCAATTATAATTTAATCCCAAACAAATAACCACATCATTCTCTAATTGTAATACACATACTCACATTAAAGTTTGACATATATATATATATATATATAGACTATCAAATTTAAGTTTGACAGTTGATTATGGATGTATACACAGACACATGTATGTATGTATGTATATAATCACTTTTAAAGTTTGTCAATTCATTAAATAAGTGTACTGGTATAAATATATGTCTATATTTATATATAGTAATATATATTATGAATATATGCATTTATATTTAATTAGAGTTAATCAAATATACTCAAGTATATATATTCACTACCCCTAAAAACCTATAATCTTAACCCACAAAGTATAAATGGTTTTCTTGAGTTCATCATGCCCCCATTTTCTTAAAAATGGGGATCCTATGAAATTTTTGGTCACTTACCCTAGGACACACCTTACCATTGATTTCACATGATAAAAACCCTTTGTGTGACTTTAATAGTTTAAAATGATGATAATCCATGACAAATATTAGTGGGTACCTTTTAAAATGTTTCATTAATTCCTATTTTCATTGGTTTTCTAATGATCTAATTTAATTAAAAAGTGTTCTTTTAAGGGGTTATGATTTGAAAAACTAAGGTATGGTCCCTAAGATGCAATCAAAATTACTTAATTAAGGTTTATGAAACATGGTATTACTTTGGCTATGTAAAAAAATATATTCAATACTATGCCATACTTTGATTTTATGTTTTAAAAGAAGGTACAAGTCAGATTCCATACTTAAGGTTTATGAATTTATACTTTCCCCTTTTTCTTTATTATGTGATCCACTAAATTTAACACTTTTACCTTTATGTATAAGTCTGATGTAAACATAGCCTTAATTGACACATGGTAGTATTACATGCATTGGTAACTAGGTCTATGAAGTTTAAGACTTAGTTATGTAAATTTTAGCCTTTGAAAATAGTCATGATCCAACAACCCAATTAGAGAATGACACTTTTCACTAAATTACAATGTTTCAATTTCAAAAAAAAGTTAAAAAAGGTCTATAACCTGATGATCCAATTATAACATGCCACTTGGAATTTAGTCATGGCCTTCTAAGGATCCTAATATTTTCTCAATTATTTTTACCCATCAAGCCAATGGGAATGTTCCACTTATCATTCAATCACTGTATTTTAGCCTATAAAGAAGAGTGACCCAATCAGGTCACACCATGTGGCATCCAATCATAGCCTTCTAAGACCTCAATGTCTTTTAAGAGTCTAATGATAAAGTGTTCAAATCATATCATGCCACTTTGAAATAAATCATTCCCTTAATTCCCCCACAAGTAATATTTCATGTTCAATTTCAATAATACTTATGAGTGCACAACAAGATGACACTTGTCACTTAGTCACTCAATATTAGATATATAAATGCTACATAGATGCCACTTGATAGTTAGAAATAATATGTTGATGAAATATGGACCCCTTACCTCATGTTCATATATTATTAAAGGAAACTAAGATATATATCAAAGACTGATCCAATAAAAAGATGATTTGTGGCTAAGTATTTCAATAATCAGGTCCATCAAAAGTTTCATATAACAAAGTGCTTTGATAGCATGAGCCAATGACATATTGAAACTTAGAAATATAGTATATGTCCCAAGGCCATCTTATACTAAAAAAAAAAGGGTTGAAACATGCATAATCAAAATTAATATCAAGCCAACCATAAGGTGGCACTTGGAAGAATATCATATAATTTATCTAGATAGCCCAATATTTGGAATAAAAATCTAGAGGGAATGAAAAGGAACAAAGTTTTTGGAAGAACAATAATTGAAAGTGGGGGTGAATAAATGTCTTAAAAACATCCTTTCAATTCCTCCTTAGTATACATGAACCATCACATCAACATATAGATCAAACAATGACAATCAACCACACAAGAATGAAATATGATTACACAATACAACACATCATATATGTTAGAAAATATCAAGTGGAAGAAAACCAAATGATACATGTAAATGGAATATATTTTTATAAGTCAAAATATCACAATTTAGTGAAGCACCAACTCCACATGGAGTGCCAACCCTAACTAGCTAAGCACCGACCCAGCTAGGCTTTAGCAAGCACCAACATGGAAGGAGGCACCAACCCCCTAGATGAATCAACAACAACTCATCAAATTGAAACCTTTTATCACCTTCAAACTACCTTGTTTTTCATATAATAGATGAGGATCACCTTCTTCAGCTCTTCCCATTACTCTATCCCTCTCAAATTACCTTATAAGCTTCTTTGCTCAACCATGTCTCTTCAAAATAGATTAGGTCATATAACCTTGATATCCATATGCATAAATACTATCATATCTTAATTAATGATACTATACACTCCTATAATGGTATAAAATACTTTTGTATTCTAATTAAAGTGATATTTCATTTGCATGCACTCCTTTATTATCAAAAACTTGTCAATTAAGCATATTAGGCCTTGTTCTTATACTAGGCTATTGCACATACACATCTTGGTTGTCCACACACAATTTAAAAATTAAAATTTCCACATAATATGCCTTATTAAATTATAAAAACATTAATTAATTTTTACATTAGGTCAGCCATATCTCAAATAAACCAAATCCTTTTTTAGGTCTTAAGGAGACCTAATTTAATTAAGCCTTCATTACTACATGTTACCCTTTGATATCCTTGGAACACTTCAAAATTACATACATAGAATAAAAAATTTATATACCACTCAAATAAAACACCACTAATCTAATACTATGTCCATGTCACTTTTTAGATCTAACCACCACTTCAAGTACACCATTATTACTATTTACATTAAGTCTTCACACACATAGAAAGATCTACCAAACAAATTTGAAGAATGCACACATTTTAGTCCCAAAAATATGACAATAAATAATATTAACATAAATGAAATTATTTTAAAACATCACCATGTTATTTATACTTCACAACTTAGGGAAAAAGGACTCAAACACTTCTTTACAAATAGCCTAGTTAAAACTATTAGAATAGTCCAAAAGCCAATCATGAACAACTTGATATTAAACACATAAAATAACACATCACATGACCACTAAAAATATAAAAATATCATTTTAAATCTATATGCCACTTTAAAATATGAAAATCATAAGGTATAGTGTAAAATATTGGTCTTGTAGACTAATCTTTTGACCTTACTATGGATAGTTAAACTAGAACTAGACAAGCCATTTTGGTTTCAACATTTAAACCACTTTTAATGACTATAAAATATTATAAAAATAATTCATAGTAAATAAAATTACCAAAAAACAACACCATATGAATTAGATACTTCAACTTATGGCAAAGACCTTAAAAATACAATTATAACTCACTAACTCAAAATTACAAGTTTTATTCAAAGACCAATCATGGTGACTCAGACCACCAACACCTATATAAACATCTTAAATGATTTTTTATGAATTTGGATGATATTATGAGACCATTAAAAAATTATTATATATAACTATAACATTTTCAAAAGGTAAATATTGGTCTTGTAAACCAATCTCATGACCATATATTGCACTACCTCATCTGCACTAGACAAGTCAACTTGTGAGCAATTTTTTTTACTATAATCACTTACATCAAAAACTTATAAAAAACATGAAAATGTATTACAAGTCAGAATAAACATATCAATTCACTTTATTTCATCACTCTATCATGATAAAACATTCCTTATCATCTTCTCATTATTGCTTGGGTTTTTCATTGTTCCCCTATTAGGCATGTTAGTGACTGGCTAACTTGGATGACCTATTTAGAAAACATAATGGATATAACCTACCCAAAAATAATTATGGACATGAAATATGAATATAAAGTTTCATCCTCCACCCATTTTTCATACTTTGTCCAATATAACTTTTGACTTATATAACAACTTCTAAAAATAAGCCTATAACTCAATATTTTCTCTCTCATATCTCTAACCACCACCAACTAGAGGTACATGGGAGATATAAATACAATATACAATATCTTACCCAAGAATTAAAATCCATATTTAGAAATTTTTACTAATATCTTCAATGTTGTGTCTTCATTAGGGTTTTAAAAGGGTTTAAACTTTGTTCCACTCTTAACGATAATTCATAAAGAATATCAGCTTAATTAAAAAAATAATGATTGTAAATTTAATCTAGGAACCTCAACCATATACCATTAACTAATTAAGTAGACATGAAATGTTTTATCAAGATAATGAGCACAATAAAATCCTTTTCAGGTTGGGAACCCTTCATTATGTCCACTTCAGAGACCTAGAAGCAAATGTTCATGCATTATCCTTCATGTTAAGATATAAAACTACATGAACACACCTAAAAAAACATAAATCACCTATGATATTTATTACATAATCTCAAACACTCTGAAACCTTATCATGACCCCTTATTAGACCACATTTTCTCTCTTTACTCTCTAGACCTTGACCTATAAACCATATTAGGCCTTAGAACTAAACTTCATGCCTATTTCCATGTGATATCCACTTCACTCAAATACTTAATAAACCTCTCTCATGATTATACATATAAATAAATCCTTCACATGTCTTGACATCAGACCATTATAACTCATTAGGCCAGGTAGGGTTTAGAAGTGGTCTAGTTACATACTTGATCTACAAGTCCTACCCATACATGCTCACCTTGACACTCTCATTAGTGATATAAGCTTCACATACATTCTCAATAAAACTCACATAACCACTCATTCTTGTGTTCACTCATCTCACCAAACCATCATAATCATTCATTCTCACAAGGTATCTTCATGATATTACTAGTGCCATGACTAGGCTTCTTAAGCACTTTGTACTCAAGAACTAGTACTCAAACATGATTACCTTATTGATATAAAAAAATAACACACTTAAAACAATAATTCCACACCACTACAATAATCTCTTTCTAATCAACATTATTTCATGTCCTCAAGAAGACCTAGAGCCTCATAACCATGCTTTAATGCTCACTTGACCATCATACCTCTTTATGATAACACTAGCAACTTCAAGTTAGCCTAAAACTTTACATCGAATTTGACGTCAACAAAAAAAAGAGACATTAAGTTGCCTTCAAATTCTCTCTTGTCACATGGATTCTTTGTCACATCAAGCACACAAGTTCATACATCAAAGACAACTAACCATGAATCTTCAATAGATACACCTTGACATCAATGACATCAACCTTGACATCAATGAAAAAAATTATTAACAAACTCCCCTTTTGTCATTGATGGCAAACATACAATAATCTGATCATTCTCATTTCAGCCAATATGGTTAACCTCCCTTCTTGGAATTTCTCCCCCTTTGACATTAATGACAAAGGGTCATACACACTATAAATTTTAAACCCATCATTCTCCCTCTTTATAAATTATTCTTAGAAACTTGTAAAATAACTCAGACCTACAAAGTTCCTCCTTTAACTTTACAACTTGATCTCACCAAATGATTCAACATAATTATTAAACCATATACAATACAAGTCATGCTCAACTACCAACTGCTAGAATTATAGAACAACTTGAATATCTCCTCCTTAAACGAAGAATCCATCATATTTTAATATATAAAGAGTGTCTCCATGAAGCCTAATGGAGTCACCCCTTTCCATAGGGAACTAAAACAACACAAACATAGGAGATTCCTAGATCTTCATGCTCTCACAAGATTTAATATCCTTCAGGATTCTTTTAGGATTGATTTGTCTCTTTGGTTTGGCTTCTTCATCATCCATGTCATAAATAATTTGAGTTAATAATGAACATTATTGACTTGAATTCATATTTTAAGTATGTTCTATCATAGAAAATATTCCTCTTGGGCTTATAGATTTTTCATGACTCACCTTTATTGTCTTTGGTTTTCACACATTCATTTGCCTTCTTTCTTTCACTTTAGGGGATTAAAAACTCTTATTTTGACTTGATGGCCTTATAAATATTTTGGGATAAAATCTTAAAATACATCCCACATTATGACAATTAAAGAAAACAACCTCATTCACACCTCTTAATTGATGATTCTTTTAATAATCCCATGCATATTCATTTTTAGAGCATCTTGTACACTGTCTTGCTCTATGGCCAAAATAATTGCATGGAAAACAATAACCATTGAATGAATTAATATACTTCATATCATTAATATATTTGATTAATCTATTCATGTTGACATTCTTATCTTCGTTAGCCTTCCCTTGACTTTAGCTACCTCCTTTTTGTCTTCTTTGAAACCAAGAACTATCTTATCACTTGTAGACTTATGACTATTAAAGATGTTATCTAGAGCATCAGTACTCTTCTCAAACTTAACAAAGCTCTTCAACTTGATAAATTTTTGATCCAACTTAGATTTTAAGGATTACATTTTAGTTTCATACTTAGTGCATTTTTCCTCTTGAGATTTTAAGCTAGCAATGACTATCTCCATTTGTGCTTCAATCTAATTGATGATCTCATCATACTCCTTAGATGTGTTACTTAGTATCTCTTCAAAAAAACCAATATGCTCTTCATAGTCCTTAACTAATGATCTTAGTTTATGATTTTTCCTTCTTTGGAACATCAACTCCTCTAAAGCACTCACCAATTCTACCTCAAGGTTTAGTTCAACCTCTTCTTCATCTAATTTTTTATCATTCATAAGGACTTTCTCTTTTTTACAACCCTTGTCTATTTATATATCCATGAATAAGGTTTAATTTTTTTCATGTTCATGTTCATTATTGTCATTATCACTATTATATGTACTTTTATCACTTACGTCAGATGAGTTATTATCTTTTTTGGTATAGAAACTTATCTTGTTATTGAATGACCCTTTCTTACATTCATAATTCCTCAAATATTTATTATTTTTGCTAAGATTATATACCTTATTGTCATCTCCATTATGTTCATCATGTTACTCATCATCCTTAGTCTTATCCTTGTTAGGACACTTATATGAAAAGTGACCAATGTTACCATAGTTGAAACATTGGAAAGGAAACTTACACTTGTACCAACAAAATCCAAAAATCAATTTCATAGTAAACATGGCCATCATTTCATCATCATAAACATCTAAAAATACCTCATCCTTGACCTTCTTGGCTTTTGTATTATTCTCATCTTTAAATGTTTCTTCCTTCTTAGAATGTCTTCCTTCATTTGTTTTCATCTCATAGGTAGTCAATATGCCATGAAGCCCATCCATTTCCATATTATTTAGATCTTACATCTCTTCTACTGAAGATACCTTAGAATAAAATTTAGGAGTTGGTGATATCAATACCTTTTGAATAATTATAGACTCTTTCACTTGTTCTCCTAATCCTATAATGGCATTGACCACTTCATCAACTCTCAACATTTAGGATGAAATGGTTTCATCTTTAGAGTTTCAAACTATATTTGGTGGTCTACAACTTTGCCATATTAACCTTGGTGTTTCTTTAATAAATATTCTTTAATTTATCCCATATATATTTTGCTGACACATACTACATCACCTTTACAAACTTTGCTTCTGATATGCCACATAAAATGGCATTCATTGCCTTGGAATTGCTCTCACTTCTTCTTCCCCATTGTATTAGTTGGTGGTGTATGAGGTGGAGTGTATCCATCCACAAATGACCACCATATGTCATGTACCATTGACATTAGACATATCCTCATTTTTATTCTCCAAAAATAATAATTAGTCCCATTAAATAATGGAGCCTTATTGGTAGAGAAACTTCCTTGAATTTTACTACTATCCATCCTTGCTATTAAGATCTCCTTTAGGCTATTAGGCCTTATTAAAAGGACCAAGATTTGATACCAAATGTTTTAATAGTAATAATTGAGAGGGGGGTGAATATGTCTTTTAAAACCTTTATTTCAATTCTTCCTTATCATACATGAACCATCACATTAGCATATAGATCAAGCAATGCATAAGAAATCAATCATACATGCATATAACAAGATTACACAAGAAACCACATCATATATGTGGTAATGAAGAAAGGGGAAGAAAACCCACTGATCATTAAAAATTTAATATATTCATATAATTTAAACTATCATAATTTAGTTAAGTACCAACTCCACATGGAGAACCAACCCCAATTAGCTAAACACCAACTAGCAAAGAGGCACTAACCCCATACATGAATAAAAACCAACTCAACCACATGAAACATTTGATAAAATTTACACCACATTTTTTTAATATAATATACAGTGATCACCTTCTTTATCTCTTCTCACTGCTCTATCCCTCTCAAATTGCCTTTCAAGTTTCTTCGCTCAACTAGGTCTTTTTAAGATAGATTAGGTCATATAAAATTGATATTCATATGCATAAATATTATAAAATATTCATGAATAATAATTTACACTCCTCTTATCATATAAAATACATTTTTATACTCATAACTATGCTATTTAATTTTCGTGCACTCCCTTTTTCTCAAAAACTTATCAATTAGGCATATTAGGCCTTGTTTTTATATTAGGCTCTTGCTCATACACATAATGGTCAGAAAAAAAATTTCACACTTATATTTTCCATAAAATATACATTTTGAAATTCCAAAAGCATGAACCAATCATTACATTAAGTCATCCATAGCTTAAATAGACCAAATCCTTCTTTACACCTTAAGGAGGCCTAATTCAATTAGGCTTTCATTAGTACACATTTCTCATTGATCTCCTTGGAATAATTTAAAAATACATACATATAATAAAAAATTCATATACCACTCAAATAGATACCCAATAATCTCATATTATTTCCATGACACTTTTTATCTCCAACCACCACTTAAATCACACCAATAATACTATTTACATTAGGCCTTCACACACATAAAAAGGTCTGCCAAATAAAAATGAAAAATGTAAAAAGTTTATTCAAAAAACATGAGAATAAATAATATGAATATAAAATAAATTACATTAAAAACATCACTGTGTGCTTTAAACTTCACAACTCAGGGCAAAAGGACTCACACACTTATCTGCAAATAGCCCACTCATAACTGCCAAAACTTTCCAGAAGATAGACATGAATAAATTTATATTAAAAATATATATATAACTTATAATGATAAATTAAACTTTAAAAATATCCTTTTACATATATATACCACTCTAAAATACAAAAAAACACAAGTTCTAGTGTTAAATATTGGTCTTGTAGACCAATATTTTGACCTTACTACACAGTCAAACCAGAACTAGACAAGCCATTTTAGTTTCAACATTTAAAAAAAATTAAATGGATATAAAAAATTATAAAAATAATGGATAGGACATACAATTACAAAAAAAAAACCATATGCATTGGATACTTCAAATGAGGGTGTAGATCCTCAAAAACACTTCTACAACTTACTAACTCAAAACTACCAATTTTCTTCAAAGACCAGTCATGGTGACTCAGACCATAAACACTTGTATAGACATATTAAATGAATTATGATGAATTTTTATGATCTTATGATATTATACAATTATAGAATATAATTTTACCATGTTCAAATATAAAATATTGGTCTTACATACCAATCTCATGACCTTATATCTCACTGTTTCATCTGCACCAGATAGGTCAATCTGTGAGTAACATTTTCAATATAATAATTGAACTCAAAAACATATAAAAATATTAAAATGTCTTAAATTTCCTAAAAAAACATATACATTCCCTTGTTTCATTACTCTATCATGATAACAAACTCCTAATAATCTTCTCACTGCTACCTAGGTTTTTCACTATTTCCACTATTAGGCCTATTAATGATTGGTTAAACTGTATGACTAGTTTAGCACACTTGATGGATAAAAAATATCTAAAAACCTTCATGTAAATGAAAAATTAATCTCAAGCTTCATCCTCCATCCATTTTCATATTTTTTCTAATATGAATTTTGACTTTTACAATACCTTCTTGTGAAACAAGCTTGTAACTCAACATTTTCTCTCTCATTTTTGTAACCATCACCACTTGGAGGTACTTAGGAAAGTTAATTAAAATTAATACTAATCAATTTTTATAAATATATTCAATATTGGGTCTCCATTAGGGTTCTAAGAGGTTTTAAATATGTTTTCACTCTTAACGATCATTCATAAATCATAACCCCTTAATTCCAAAACTAATAAATAGAAATTTTAGATAGGATCATTCCCCATATATCATGAACTATTTAGGTTAAAATTATAATTTTTAATGAGCTAATGATCACATTAAAATCATTTTCAAGTTGAGAACCCTTCATTCTATGCACTCGAGAGACCTAAAAAGAACTTTTCATGCATTGTCCTTCATGTTATGAACTCAATATACTTGAACACACTTGAAAAAACATAAATAACATATGATAATTATTACATAATATCAAACACTATGAAAACTTGTCATGGCCCATCATTAGGCCACATTCTCTCTATATCTTGGCCTACAAACCACATTAGGCCTTTGAGCTAATTTTCATGACTCTTTCCATGTACTTTCCACTTCACTAAAATATTAAAGAAACCTATTTCATTATTATACATATACATACATCCTTCACATATCTCGAAAACATACCATTATACCTCATTAGGCTAGGTAAGGTTTATAAGTGGTCTAGTTGTAGACTTGATTTTAGGTTCTACCCCTGTAGGCTCACCCTAATAATATCATGAGTGCTACAATGTTTCATATACATGATAAATAAACCTCATACAACTAATAGTTTTTATTTTCACTCATCTCCCCAATCCATCATACTCATTCCTTCTCACAAGGTCTCTTTATGTTATGACTAGTTCTATGAATAGGATTCTTAAGCACTTTGTACTAAAAAAAGATTACCTTAATGATATCAAATAATAAAAATATTTAGATAGAACTTTCACACGACTAAAAATATCTCTTTATATTAAATAATCTCTCATGTCCTCAAGAAGTTATAGAGACTCACAACCATGCCTCAATTTTCACTTAACCATCATACATTTTTATGAAAAAATTGACAACTTCAAGCTGACCTAAACCTTGACATCAATTTTGATATAAACCTATAGAAGAGATATTATGTTTCCTTCAAATTATCTTGTGTCACATGGATTATTTGTCACATCAAGAACTTAGACTCATACCTCAAAGACCACTGAGTATGCATCTTCACCAAATTCACTTTGACATCAATGACATCAACCTTTACATCAATGTCAACACTTCTCAACACAAGTGTCAGGCACATAGTTATCCAAAAAGTGTTGATTGTTCATGAAAATTAATTGGTGATGGGGCTCATTTTTGTAGTTAGAAATCTAAGTCACCTTAAGGAAAAATCAAGCCTATAATGAAAGGCCACATGGACAAACCAAAAGCAATGATTGGCTCAATCCTCAAAGTAGATTTTCAAAGTTGTTAGAACAAAAATTAAGATACACTGAGGCTTTAAGTCAAATCAAGTTAAATATACTTTCCATTTATAACTCATATCATTCATTTTAAAAAATATAAATAAATCTAGATTTTAAAGCTTATTGTCTTGAGGCTTTGCATTCACCGTTGTTATCTCCTAAAGAACTCCAAAGTGTTTTATGTTTTTTTCTAAAAAATCCTCTCCATTATTTCACCATTAGTGTAATATATAATTTCATTAGTCAAAATTTTGAGAACCATGACCAAATCAAGAACATCTAGAGCCACTAAATTAGAGTAAGTTTGATTCCTCTACTCCTATAGAACAAACATCATCTTTAGGGACACCAATTTTAATTTTATGGTACTGGACACAAAATACAATCATTATATTTATCTATTATACCTTTTGGAAAATAATGTAGATAGAGATAAAAATGATGTGGGAGGATTCATTGATGAAGAAGATAGGTTGGATATCTTGGCACTCAAGTCTACAAGGTTGTACAAGGTTGTATCCAACCTAAAGGTACTCCCCTGTGTAGACTTATTCTACCAAATGTTTATTCATTCCAAGTGTGTAGACAATATTATAAAGTCTTATAATTTGGGCAATGATGTTGCTTTCATAGTTGGGCTAGCCTTTCAAGCTTATTACAATCTACCCAAACTAAAAATTGCTTACAATCAGGAAATCGTCACCCAATAGATTAAAACACATAACATAAGAGAAGTTTTTTGGGCCTAGGTAGAGAAAAATGGGAGGTTCATTTAAAAATCTAAGATAAACCAGATCCCCAACACCTAATTTGAAAGGGGTTAAGGATGGGGATGGATATGATGAATATGCTACATGTGGCTAATAACACAAGATAAGTAGATGAGAAGTGGGTTCCACTTCTATCCATGATCATTGATTATGCCAAGAGTCCCACTTTAGGAGAAATCATAGCCTATAACTTGGAATCTTAGATTAAGAAGGTCAAGGCCAACTAGGGAGATAACTTATATATGATGTCCTATTTGGTAGATGTCATTTATGATACGTATAAGATTCAATAATTCCCTAATTAGGATCGTAATCTAAAATGGACTATTCCCCATGCCCTTTTTAAGGTAACAACATACAAGTACAAGCATGAGATGTGGGTAATTTCCAAGCATTTATATATATTAGTATACATGGCCATCCACGTGAGGCCTATGACTAGGCTATCAAAATAAATTAGAATAACCTTAATCACATTGGGAGCCTACTAATATTATCTAGACTATATGATATTAATGGTAGTGAAAATTAAGATATCCCCTTTTAGGCTACCTACCATAGTTCCATATAAGCTGGTTGAACAAGAGATAGCCTTCTAACTACTCATAGGGGTAGATAGATTGTGCAATAATAAGAAAAGAGGATTGGTTCATCATTAGTTATCCAACATTAGCTAGTTTAAAATTCAAAATTAGAACTCATTTATTACTACTACTAATCAAAGTCCCATCTTTGGTTTTGAAAATAATGCCAATAGGAAATGGGACCCTACACATTTAACATTCAATCACTACATCAAGCATAGGTCATCTATGAGCATCACTTACCATCATGAACCTAAAGATGAAGACTAGTTCTACATCAACATAGCCAATGATACTAAGGTGAAGTAGAGGATAAAGGGTGCCAATATCCCATAGGTAAAAATGAGGCTAGATGATGTATGATTTCATCAAGTTTTTGAACATCAATATACTCAAGTTCCCTAAGAAGAGTCCTACTTTTTTCATTCCCAAAGTTCCCCTATTCATAACTAGTGCTTTAGCTAACATAGTTATTTTTTGTCCTCTATAATTACACTTCCCTCTTCATCCCCTAGCTCTGCATTTGTCTTAGTCACATCCAAGTTTCCTCCCACATGTTTTCTTTATAAGGGTTGACACTAGCTTAGCCATTGCCTCTATCTACATAGCCTTCTAGTGGTTCTTCAAACAAATCATAGATACAATAGATGCAACTAGCTACATTGAAAAACCAATATTTGGTCATTAAAGATTCCCCACGTCACCTTAGAATTTGATAAGAAGGATATATCTATGAAGAGGATAACCAAGAGGAAGGTCACCCACCCCCACCAAATAATTATGCATGAGTAAGAGGAGGCTTTGTTTGAACTAATTAAGAATAATAAAGGTAGGTTACACCAATAATAACAATATGAGGAAGACCCCCTCTCAAATTTAAAAGCATATGCTGATGTAGCTACTAAATTGATAAAAATAGTAAAATAGAGAAAAATTGACCTAGAGTAGTAGCACAAATCCACATTACTGAAGGAAACCATAATAAAGGTAGAATTAGCTATGGGAGAAATGTTTGACACATTGAAAACCTTGGCCCAATACAAAGTAAATGGAGATGAAATATCAAATAGAATCCTTAAGGTAGAAGCTATATATGGGATATATGACATAAATACAGTCAACTTAGTGAATTTGATAAGAATGAATAAGTTTGAGGACTTGAATCTAATCCCTTTATAGGACTTGAGCATTACTCAGTCCTACATAATTGGTAGAAGGAAAGCTCTAAACTAGTAGATTGATGAAATGATATCTCTAGGCCAGTCTATCACTCATCAAAGTGACATAGTCATAACTTTGATAAAGGATGTTGAGATCATGCACCATGCCAATAAGGATGGTTCCATTGTTAGAAAGGATGTCTTTAGGGCTTTACTATAGAACTTTATTGTAAAATTCAAAAATTAGGCCATGGACATAAGAGTAACCTTCAAGAATGAGATGGTATATTTGGTATCATCTACCAATCAAATGATAGAAAAGGATGTAGCTATTAAGGAAGATTTAGGATGTCTCTTATGTAAACATGATACAATGGTAGGTATTATAATAAAGATATTTAAGGAACCTAATTTTGATCTCAAAATGATCAATAGTGACTATAAGATAGTATCTAAATCATAGAGAGTGAAAGTAGAAGCTAAAAATTAAGAAGCCAGTAAGCCACAAACTATCACTACAATAACCTCTATTTCTTTGGCCCCTATTGATATATATCATTTTTCATATAGTACTAGTAGTCCTTAGGTTTTTATGGTCTCACATACATATTCTTCTTCATTTGTAGATTATTTATCAACCACACCAGTAGGATCCAATCCCAATACTTATGGAAAGAGATATCCAATTTTTGGGCATCCTTTTGATGAATATCATGTCATAATTCCCTTCAATGCATTATAAAATATTCCCCTATTTTAATGGGGAATGTTATATAGTTTTAGGAAATTAGTGACCTTATCCAATCATAGGTGTCATATATCTATTTATTTTATTGAAGGCCTATATATAGGGGTTTTCCCCCTTTATTCTACTTTAGAACAATTTTTTTGAGAATAATGCAAAGAGAAACAAAAATTCCTATAATTTTATCAATGTTTTCATTATTTTCATATGTTCTTATTTCTCAAGATTTTTTAATAACATATTATTTTGTTTCGTCCATGAGTAAATATGATAGCAGTGTTTCAAGTGCATCTTGTTAGTTTGTGCTTTTCACTATGCTATCAAAATTTGTTGTTCATGCTTTATTTTCATTTTATTCTCAAAATTAATGTGTTGAAATAAATTTATTATAGGTAATTATTAGAAAGCATAATTTTTAGATAAATTCATTATATTCGCCTTATAATCCCTATTGTATTTGCTATATTCTGAGTTTAGCACTAGGATCTCATGAATGTTAGTTTTATTTACACTATTGTTAGGAGGAACTAAAGGAGATTTGATAGCATTTGTTGTTTTAAATAAATATTTATTTTTAACATTAAACTTTTTCATTTTGAAAATTCTAAACATGAATCACTTTAAATTAGAGATCACCATGAATATCTACTTTTTATTTATTGTTTGGGCATAAAATAGAAAAATACAAAAGAAATTTTACATCATAACAATATAAAGATATTTTAGATAGATTATGTCACTACTAAGTTCATATTGTCACTAAAATAGGGTTTAGTTTTAGATTAAAGGTGGTGGCCACATAATCATTACAACAAAAAGGAATGAAGCCCTAAGGTCCTTCATTACCTACACTATAAACTAAGAAATATTATTCTATTGTTTTCATTGTCCTTGACACAAATATACATCAATGGGTTTAATAGTCAAGTAATCATATATAAAAAAATTCTTGAATCTATATTTTAAAATACCCAATAGAATATATAACAACCTACTTTAATATAAATAACTCAAGCTAAATTGTATATATATCCAATATAGTAGTTCCCCATTTTGAATGGTGATATTTGAATTGATAAGGAAGGATAGGATAGAGTTAAAAAATTATATGTATCATGGCCAAGACCTATTGTTCTACTCACAACCTTCTTAGAGTACCTTGGGTTGGATATCGGGTTTTGTGGAGGCTGAGCCCTCCACAAGGTCCTATAGAAAGCCTTTGTTAATTTACAAATTAGATAAACAATTTAAAAACCATTAACCCAAATAATTTAAAAACCTATTCATAAAATTTATCACACACAAGTATTTGAATTATAAAACCAACTTGGTAAAATGTATATATGTCAAATAAGCTAAGCTAGTTATTTCTCCTTTATACTTGTTCACCTCCTCTCCACCTTATATCTTCTTCCCAAAATATTCCATCCTTTATGTCATGTCCCCTCTTATTCATAACCCCCATTATCCTCATTTTATTCTTTTTCCATCACCTATTGCCTTCCACTTCTCCATAATTTTTTATTGATTAAAATCCCTAAATAATATGCATGCCAAGATATCTTAACTAAATCATAGTCTACATTCATACAAAACACACTAAACCCCACAATTCTCTCCCAAACATTGCTTTACTAAATCTAATGGATGTTTAGTAACCTAATCATCTTGATTCTACTCTCCAATCCCTAAATAATCATGCTATATTCCATTATCAAATCCACATGATAATCATTCAAATAAACCATCTTTGACCATCTCAATCATATAAGTCACCCAATCCATATGTGTTATTCCATCCAAACTATCAACTAGTCATTGACTAATACATTTCCCATGAAATGACTAAACAAATTAGAATAATATAGGTTTGGTAATGAAACTAAGTATAACTAGACAAGAGTTTACATTGAAATTATATCTTCCAATAAACATAACAATTACAATGATTTATAAAATAATTAAATAATTAATATTAACATATTCATTTATATATTATGAATATATTTCCTTAAATACAATATTTAATGAAATATATTATAAAATAATTATAGTATCTTTTGACATTATGATGTAATATAGTACTATTAATCTTTAATTATTATTATCTAAGTGTTATAGATCAAGTAATGATTATGTAATCCTTCAAAACATCATAACGTTTTACATACAACCATAGATAATAAGGTAGTGATATAAGTAAACATAATCAAATTCACTCAATAATCAAAAAAAGATGAGCTACGCAAGATCATAAAATTACTGAAATCACTCAAACTATCAATATGAACATCAACAAAAATCGAGATTATCCTAGAAAATATATTAAAAATCATCTATAAGAAAAAAACATAAAACATTTTATGATATCTATATCAAACTATTAAAAGACATGATGTACTAAGTGGTGTGTGCAAGGGTTTTTGGGATCTTTCTCTATCATCCCCCAACGTCTCTATCTAAACCACCCTCTTAGATGATGATCTCCCTTTATTATAATCTAATGGAAGAATCTATCTGACATCCACCTCATGCTAATGAATGTAGTTAGCTTGAAACATCATTATATTCATAAAATAATGTTGTATAACTAATCAAACATGATCATAAAGTACAAAATATAAAATTAATGCTAACTCATAATATCTAATCATGCAAATTAACCAACATAAAATATCCCATAATTAGCATATGTCATCAATCTTAATTAAAAATTAGTTAATCAAGTAATCAACCATAATAATCCATAAATCTAACATGTTATTTATCTTAGAGAAAATTTGGGATGTGACATCCTTCCCCCTAAATCTGATCATCATCTTTATGACATTATTCAAACATAAGTTATGAATTTAAGACATTGTTCAACAAAAAATAATATACTATGTAGTAACAAATTAAGCAAACAAATGTGTAAATATCATGTAAAAATCATCATAGTACTCCTAAATAGAATTATCCCTAGATTATTGGTTCCATCATACCTTGAAATTTAATGCTTCTCTATTATTCAAACAAAGTTTTTGAGTGTTAATTACTTTGATTGGTTCCACCATAACCACCCTAGTGTCCAAAACTTGTAAAACATTCCAATCCAACACATGTAAAGGATCAACTATATAAGTTTTAAGATAAGACATATGGAAGACATTATGTAAAAGAGATAGAGTTGGTGGAAATGAAAACCTATATACTATAGGTTTTACCACTTCCAAAACCTCAAAGGGTTCCATTTATCTCAATGAAAGTTTCATTGATTTATCAAATTTTATCGATATTTTTTTAGGCTTAACTTGTAGAAACACTTTATCTCCTACAAAAACCTACCTAATTATTATCTTAATATTATCATAACTTTTTTGTCTATCATTGGCCTTGCCCAGTCTCTACCTAACTATCCGAACTTGTTATTCTATTTCTAAAAGCATCTTAGGTCCAAATACTACCTTGTCTTCCAACATGTTTGAACTGATTGGTGTTCTACACCTTCTGTATAACACCTCAAATAGATCTATATTCAATGTTGATTGGTATGAATTGTTGTAAGTAAACTCAACCAATGGAAGATATTAATACCACTTGTATTATTGATATATGAAATACATACCAAGGATATCTTTTAAAATTTGATAAACTCACTTTGTCTATCAATTAGTTTATGGGTGATATACAATGCTAAAGTTTAACTAAGTACCCAAAGATAATTTCAAAGTAAAAGAAAAACCTATAATTCATCTTTGGATCTCAATCCAAAATGATCTTCTCTATAAAACCATGTAACTGATACACTTCATGAATCTCTTCACAAGTGTAGGTGTATTATCAGTCAAGTTGCTCAATATAAGGTGAGCTACCTTGGTTAGTTTGTCAACTATAACCAAGATCATGTTGTGCATGTTATGTGATAATGGTAAAGCTTTGAGAAAGTCCATAACAATCAGATACCACTTCCATTCTAGTATATCATTTGGATACAAAAATACATCTAGATGCACACATTAATCTTTCACATACCAAAATTCTAGATAAAAAGACACAAAATCCACTACATATCTCTTATTTATTTTCCATAAATAGAGTGGTCTAAGCTCAACTATAATCTTGGATACTCCTATATGTCCTAAATATGGGTCATTATGTAGTTATTTTAGCATTTTGATCCTTGGATTATCTCTATTTGGTATATACATCATCTCATTATACTTCAAAAGACCATTATTTTCTATTTTAAATTCCTTATACCTAGGATTTTGAGCATTCTCAAATAACAATTTCCTAACCTGATCATAAAATTCATATCCTAGAGAAAATTTTATCACTTTGTCTTAAATTACTATTGATAGTATCCATGACTATTATTCACCTTCTATGGCTTAGAGCATCATCTAATTTATTTTCCTTGACTTTGATATAGTTAATATAAAAAACATAATCAGAAAAGAACTTTAACCATCATCTTTGATGAGCATTTTAATTCAATTAGGTGAAAATATACTTGAGTCCCAAGGTATCAGTCTTGATTTTAATTATTTTTCCCAACAAATAATGCCTCTAAACTTATAAAGCATGTAAAATTTCCATAATTTCTAGGTCATGAGGGTCATAGTTTACCTCACATGGCTTTAGTTTCTTAGACTCATGGGATACTAATAAATCATCCTGCATAATAACTCCTCTAATTCCATCCCTAGATGCATCAATTATAATTAATAATTGACCATTAGGATTAGAAACTCTTGGCATGATGTTGAAGTAAGCTTCCTTTTCAACTCCTAAAAGGCTACCTCATAGTTATCTAATCAAATGAAACTCTAATTCTTACACTAAAGAGAGGCAATCAAATTAGTTATCTTAGATAAATTTGAAATTAACTTCCTGTAATAACCCACTAATTCTATGAAACTTCTTACCTCATGCATATTATTTGGTGTTAGCTACTCAATAGTGGCTCTTAACTTTATTATATCTACTAAAATACCATCTAAATAGATAATATGTCTTAGATACTACAATTTCTTTTAGAAAAATGCACACTTAGACAACTTACCATATAATCTATGCTTTTAAAAACATTTCAAAATCAATTCCAGATGCTATAAGTTTTATTACTCATCCTATGAATAAATGAGAATGTCATGAATAAAGACCAACATAAAGTAATGTAAGTAATATATGAACACATAATTCTTAAGATTCATAAATGTTGTTGGATCATTTTTAAATCCAAATGGTAATACTATGAATTCAAAGTTCCCATATCGAATCCCTATTCATAGAGATGATATTTTTTATATACTACACTTTATTTTGGAAAAATGCACACTTATACAACTTACCATATAATTTATGCTTATGTAAATGTTACAAAACTAATTCAAGATGTTATAGGTTCTATTACTCATACTTTGAATAAATTAGGATGTCATCAAGAGAGACTAACACAAAGTGATTTAGGTATTATTTGAACACACTATTCATAAGATTAATAAATGGTACTAGAGCATTTGTCAGTCCAAATGGTAACACTATGAATTTGTAGTTCCCATATCGAGTCCTGGATGTTTTGTTTGGAATATCCTCTTCATGGATCCTCAATTAGTGATACCCTTATCTAATATCAATCATATAAAAGACTATGGACCACATATTTTATCAAATATATCATCAATTCATGGAAATGGATATCTTTTCTTGATCATTGCTTTATTCAACATCATGTAGTCTATAGACAAGTGAAGAGTACCATGTTTCTTCTTGACAAAGATAACTATAGCACCCCATGGTGACATACTCAATCAAATCATACCCTTTGAAAATAACTTCTAAAGTTATACCTTTAACTCAACTAATTCAATGGTTATCATTATATATAACACCTTAGACTATGGTTTTAATCTAAGTATGATATCAATAGAAAAATCAAACTTATACTTAGATGGTGATCATGGCCATTCTTATATATAAATTTCATGGAAATTTCTATGAAAATGATAATCTTTGATAGATGGTTCCTTATATTCTTCAATCTCATTTATCTTAACATTAAATGCATGACATCCCTTCCTTTGAGATTTTTATTTTCCCACCAAGTTATTGCTTCACTAGCAAGTAGATAAGCTCCAAATACTAATTTCATGACTTCATAATAATTATAAATATTGAAACACTTTTTCATTTTTATTATCCATGTTTTAGTTTCATCGCCCAATATATATCAATTAAACATAGGTGGATTTACCTTTTCCATGTTACTTGCTAACTATAAATCTACTCAAGCTATCACATCCTATGGTGCCTCCTCATAGTTTTGATCTTGAATATATTCTTGGTAATTATGATGCTCTTCAAGTTCTTCCTAAGAATTTTACTCTTCATGTCCATGAACTTCCTATTTTAGGGCCATGATTTGGTCCCTAGTCTATTGCATGGTTGCAAGGATTTGGTCCAACTTCATAGCTTGATTAGATACAAACTACATTTTATGAATAGGAGGTTTGGTATTCTAAGTACCCTCACCTCCTAGTCTATAATGCACTATTTTTCTTCATGTTTATTAAGAGAATAATTTTATGTTCATAGATACATTAATTCCTAGAGTTTGAGCCTCAAATTTGATACCATGATGTAAGAAACCCATTAGGTTTTACTTAGATATTACTATTGTCACTTGAAATTACACCCAATTAGGACATGGGATAATATTCTCTTCATTCAAGTGAAATAATGGAACCACCTTAAGGCTGTGGGTATTCCTATTAGGAGTTGGATCTCTAGATTAGGTGCTAGCTACCCTTGATGTATTAATAAAAATCAAATCCTAATACTAAACTTGGGGATGAAAAGGGATAGAGGTAACATTAAATTAAACCTATTATATGGGGGTGATACACCAAATTATTTTGTCTACTCATACCTTTGACATGCACTTGGAACCAAGAACAAGTCACATATACAATTCACTCAATATCAACTCTCTCTATCACACACACATCAATGCTTCAACATGGGGTCTAGAAGATAACATAGGTTAGGAATAATTATGAAATAGGAATTATAAGAAACTTTATTAAATTATATATTCACTATACCTAAAACCTCACTTGATACTTGTTGTTGACCTGCAAGAAATAGATTACAACACACTAGGTACTAACAGGAGTAACATGTGAAGGTAAGTAAACACCACACTTGTACAAGACTAAACACTATCATGTACACTTAGTGAATTATTATAATGAGGTAAAATTAATTTTATTTATATATTCAAGGAAAAAAATTGGTAGGGCTTCACCATAACTAGGTAGATAAATTACAAACAATGGCCAAAAATGCTTAATATATAGAACCTAGAAGAAGAGAGATAGAAGATAAGTTGAAGAGTCACAAGGACATGTATAAACAATGTGAATATTAGTTAAAAATTAATGATATAGAGGTATGGGGTTAACCACATAGTTTAAAGAGCTAAAAATGTCATTTCCAGTCATCCAAGACCTACAAATAGTCAAGAAACTCTTTTTCTATGCATAGAAAACTTCCCTTCATGATTGGCCTTACAAAACTATCCTAACTCTAAAAATAATAAATATTGATGACTAATATTATTATGAGGGGTTACTTAAAATCCTTCACATGCCTTAGGAGGCTCTTGATGCTTCCTATCATTTTGGCCATGCATGATCTGTAATCTCAAAATAGCCCTTTTCCATTCACGTCTCACACTTGTCACCTTCAATATATTAAAACTAGAAATATGATCCATAAAATAATAGTAATGACATGTTTAAGGAGTTAGAATACCATAATTTACAATAAATTGGCCTTAAAAGGCACCCAAAATGAGGAATCACCATTTTTTCCAAGTCCTCTCTAGCTAGCTCATTAGACTGGTTGAAAAGAAAGATCTAACATGCACACTTAGGAGGTTAAAAACTTGATCTAATGACCATTTACACTTATAAAAATTCCTAATATTATCTCCAAAAGTGAGTTTATGACATGTAATCTCACCATGCCCACACAACATAAAGAATGGTCAAAATAAGCCCTATTTTTCTCATTTTCCTATAGCTTTATACAATCTAATCCCATGGTTGTGATCCTCATGTAGTTGGAAACAACTTATATTCATCACTCATGGTTAAATTCATCGATTTGGAGTCACTTATAGCTTGAATTTCACCATCAAGTCCAAAAATGGATTAGAGAGGGTTTTGGAGTGACTAACCCTCTTAACCTTTGTTCATAAAGATGGAACTAATAATTATTTCTTAATTACAGTAATGGATACTCAATGACCTTATAAAACTATACTAAATTCCTTTAGGTCCCATGCATAAGATCATGAAAGTTATGAACATTTCATCTTGGCCATTCAAACCATTTTGTGCTTTTTTTGAAGGTTTGGGAACTTCCAAGCCAATAATTAGCTTCTTGATGAGTTATCCTAAAAAAATTGTTAAATAACCTGGATATTCACCCAAAAAACATTTTACCATCATTTTATTATCTCCTAAAGATCCAAAAAATAAAACTTACCCCTATTTGACATTAGGCCTAAACCTTGCCAATAGGTCTGCCTACCATTTGAGACTCCATTTGAGATTCCAATGACTTCCTTTGACTCATAATGGTTCCAACACATCTGATATACATATTAAAACATTAATAAACAAATTTTAAGGCATGAAAAAGGTCAAAAAATCACATGACCCTTAATTTGGCTTTTAGGCTTAAGGATTCTTTTCACCTATGACTGCAACCCTCCTTGGTTAGAGCATCATATTTAATTTTAGAACATATATAAAGGTTTTTTATATTTTATTATGTCCCCTCCAGATTATCCATTCACCATTTGGTTCTTTTATACCATCTGGTCCATTATTTCAACATTTTTACTAAAATTATCACCTTAATACATGATAAAATAACCCCTACTCTAAGATAAAAAAGAGAGGGTTTTCCATTTTATATGATAAAATATGATTATTTTATAGTGTAAAATGTATTTTAAGGGTAATATTTACCAAATTTTATCTATTTAATCTTCCATTTGACCCTCCAACTCATGAAGTTCCCAAGGCAGACTTTTGAAAAGCCATAGTTTGAGGGTATGCATGGTATAAGATGTATTTAGAGGTATTATAATTTTAATTGAGATTTATTAGGACATATAAGGATAATTAATACATGAAATTATTTATTTCAACCATCTCCTAGTTTTTATCCCCTCAAACTCCTTTTATTCTCTTTGAAACAGGGACTAGGCCTATGACTGCCTAGAAAGGGAAATCACTATTCTAGGCCTAGTTGTAGGTTACTTTGAGATTTTTTGATGATTTAGGAAAAAATAAAATTCTATATTATATTAAAAATATAATATTAGTTATCTTCCATGATTTTTCAAGGTTAAAACTCACTCCTTTGCATCAATACATCCCTCATCCCAAGATTAGGCCATCTTGTGTGGATTGAGACATCATTAGGCTCTACCTGTAAGCTGATTTAGGACTTATGTTTATATTTTTGGACCTTACCTCAATGATTATTTATGTCATAAAACATGTTTCATTCTTAGATTCAATTTTAAACTCTTAAAACCTTATCAACTTCCATGTTAAGGTCCTTGGTCTAGAATATGCTATATGACTATGTTTTTTGGATCTCTAAGCCTATTGTAGGTTGTCTTAAGGTTTTATTATGGTGATAAAGTCACCAAAAAATTTTAAATGTCCATAACGAAAGTGTTAAAACTATCTCTTTATCTTTAAACCACCGTGAGTGGTCAAAACAACACATATCATGCCTTGTTCTTTAGGCTCATTCTTTTATCCATGTATTAGTTTATATAGGGGTTATAGGTCACTATGGGAAACTTTGACCTCTCCTTTCATGACTGGATTCTTTTTCAAAACAAATTTATTTTGGAGTGATTTATATCATTCACCTTGAAATATTTCAAATAATGTTGAATTTGTAAAGATGACTAATGCCTAACAAACTAGTTATAGGTATAATTCTACCTTATTGTACGAACAATGTATAGGTGTAATAGGTCATTAAAACCAGTTTTGTCCTCTCTCATGGTAAATTTTATTATAGTTTCATTTTGGAACCTTTTTGATTTTTTCCCCTTATTATACATTGTCTAATACTTACCAAATTCATTTTAGGGTGAACACTCCTTGAAAATCCTATAGATATCACTGCTAACTTTTAGTAGGTTTCTTAACAACTTGGATGAGTTCAAAGTCCACCTTCCACTTACCCTTTGGCTCTAAAAATTGTCATATTTACTCTATGTGGATAGAGATACAAGGAAAAACCAACAAAATTGATTAAAAAATTATTCTATCATGGAAAATATTAATCCATAAAAACTCCAAAATCTCTATTTTCCACATTTGAGCACTGAGAGCCCAAAATGGAGATGACCTTTCTTGAAGTGAAAAATCCTTATACATTGAAAAACATGGATCTTGCACCCATCTTTGTAACTTCAATAAATAAGCACCATTTGAAATCTCATTCTAGGACAATGAGAAGTTTAGTGTTATATTATGGGAATATAATGAAGAGATATTTATTATAGCTTAAAAACACCCCATTAAGATCAAAAATCTCCATGGACCTATGATAACAAAAAATAGATTCATAAACATACCTCTCTTAAATGAAATTATATAAAAGGATACCTAGATTGTTAACCATTGTTAATAAAGTAGGATGCACCAAAACATAAGTTAATATTATAAAAATTAAGTGCACTTAGATTAAAATCCACATGTAGAAGCACTCCTCCCAACTCCACTTATACCTTTTGTACCAAGTGCTTGAAGTTGACCTTCATTTTCATGCTAAGAGGAAATGGAAGAAAAATGATTTTTGGATGTATCTTTTTGCATTATCCTTGAAATAAAGACATGGAAATTGGTTTGGGGAGGTGAATAGACACCCCACCTATGTTTTTAGTTGAAGATCAGATCATCAGGGCCTTACAAGTGCCCAAAAATACATATAAACAAGGATAAACTCCCATTTTTTTACTATAACTAAATCTTGGACTCTCACACACCTAAGTCTAACATTATATAACCTCTCCCATGTTATCCATATCTTTATGACAAGTTAATAACTTCATCCATAAATATATGTCTGCTTTCTTAGCTCAAAAGTGGGCCCATAATGCATTTTTTACATATTGAATATGATAAATACAATTATATTACTTAGAAAGATCCTAAATCACATTAAAACCCATATTATCACTATAATACCATATTATATGCCTTTTACCAAGTTTTACTATGTTTGAGTAGGGTTAAATTTCATTGACATTACTAGTACAAAGGGTTCGACTTTGGACAAAGGCTAGGCTAGGGATAAGTGAACATCTAAATCAAAATGAAACCCATATATGACATATAAAAAATTATACTAAGTTAAAAAATGTAATGGTTGAATAAAATTTGAGTAAAAGTCAAATTTGGTCAACACTTTTGGCAACTCCTAGGGGTAACATGCTTGTCTATGTTAGAAACTAGTAGCCTTATCTAACCAAAGGCCAATGGAGTTAATGGATTCATGAAGATGAATATCAAGGACATATAATATCACCTCAAAAACATACAAAGTTAAATAAAAACACACAAAAATCCTAACAAGACACAAAACAAGGACACACTTGTGCTACTAAGCACTTAGGGAGAACAAGACACAACTAAAAACAAATAAATATATACATTCATTGTGATCATACCTCCCTTCTTGGATCAAAATAGAAGTATCTTAAGTCTCCTTCCTCACTAGATGAATGAGGATTCCAAGCATGCTTTTTCTTGGATTGGGTGTTATGTGACTATTGCTTCCTCTTCTCTCTTTGTTCTTGTTCATCATCCGATAGAGTCATCTTGTATACTTTCTCAAAATAGGCAAGGTCCTCTTGAACCTTAAAGCATGATTCAAACTATTATCCCTTCATCTTGTCATGATAAATTTGTGTGTTCTTACATTAGATATCTTGTTGGAAATCAATCTCTCTATTAAGTATCTCATCATCCTTCTCAATGGTCACAATGTCTTCAAACTCTTTAAAGGGCATTGTATCATGACCATGTGGAAGTATTACTTGCTCACATTCTTCTTGGAAGTTGGTGGAGATAGATTCATAAGAGGTTATTGAATCAAACTTTAAATCATATTCGAAAAACCCAATATCATTATAAATTACCTCATTATGATCTAGGCTCTCTTCATGATGTTCTTTCTCAACACATACCTATTTTCCATCATCTTGAATTTATTTGTTTAGGGTTTTGGTTTTCTCACATTCCTCATAGTCCTTGAACATTTGAACATAGATCTGCCACATGTCCCCCTCTTGAGAGATATCCTCTTTCTTATCATGGATAGTAACTATCTCCAAGGAACTTGTAGGAGCTTTGTGGGCCTAAACTTAACTACATATTCTCTCAAAAATATTCCATAGATCATCATCTTGTGACTTGTCTACCTCATGAAAAGGAGAAACAACAAAGACCTTTTCCTCTTCTTATTTAGGGTTTAAGATAACCTCTTTCAAGACTTCTTATTCAACACAAGGATAATCTTCTTGCTTTTCTTCATAATCTACAATCACCCCATCTTTCTCTTCAATCCAATCTAAGATTTATATCTCATCTTCCCTCTTAGTGATGTTGATATTAGACCTTTCAAAAATCAGAGTTTGGCCAAAGAGGATTCCAAAGAAACAAAATAATTTTCATCATTAGAGGGGCAATGTTAATCAGTTAGAGGAGAGGGTAAAATTAATACAATGTTATTTTGAGGAGGTTTGGGAGGGAGTTGAATGATTTTAAGTTTCTCTCCCATAATAACTTCTCTACCTAAGCATGATTTGTTCTTATCTTCTCTAGCTTCCAATACCTCTTTCCATCTTGGGAAGGTGGGTTCAAAGGTGTATTCATGGGGTTAAGGTGATAGTGAAGGAGTGAATGGTATATTTAGAAAAATTAAAGTCTCTTTGGGGTTGGAATCTTGATGGAAACTTGGGGAAGGGGGCTTTGAGAGTTTAACTTCAATTTCCATGATGGATTGTCTCAAAACTTGATTGGCCAATTCAAGCTCCCTTTCAAGATGAGCTTCAAAATCTAAGACCTCTTTCTCACTATTTCCTTCAAATTTAAAAACCTTCTCCACCATGATATATTACTTACCTTAGCTAATTTATTTAATGGGTCTATGAGAGGATAAGTTTTTGGAAATGGACAAAGAATTTGGGAAACTTTACGGCTACCAAGATGGAGTTGGTACATGAGCTCTCAATCTCCCCTCTAGATTGAAAATTAGGCCACAAACATCAATAATCTCATAGGTAATATTTGTCCAATTATCCCATTCTATAGGTATCCAATCCCTTTTTACTTGTTCCAAAGCATTTATTACACTCCTAATACAAACACTAGGAATGACTTAGCCACACCCATATCTAGTGTAAAAGTCTAACATGTA
The DNA here is from genome assembly GCA_037957365.1 of Torreya grandis. NCBI lineage: Eukaryota > Viridiplantae > Streptophyta > Pinopsida > Cupressales > Taxaceae > Torreya > Torreya grandis. Next base: position 318,270 of record JARHVA010005287.1, on the reverse strand, counting down.
GTCTTAGTAACCAAGAAGAGTTTTTTTTAAACTAGAAATGGTATAACATGGATAATAACCAAGTATAATAGGTGAAGAACTAGATGAAGAGGAACAATTATAGGTAACGTAGGGCTCATGTCAAGGTTGGAAAAGGACTTGCTCATAATTAAGAGGAAGATGCAAAGAAGGGTAAGTTTTACCCACTTGTCTTAGGATAAGTTCCACATCAAGGTAATCCATAACTTGTGAGAAGTATGTAGATAAATAAAACACTTAAATAAGAATACCGAAGCTTCTTAAATAGTATATTCATATGTGGATTTGCCATTTGTGTTTAGCAAACTTGCCTCCAAAAGTTGGTATCTTGAAAAGAACACCAAAAGTCCTTAAGGAATGAACCTCTTGTCCCACCAGGTGTCCCAAACATTATTTTTACTTGAAATTACACCTAATGAGGATATGGGAGAAGATTATCCTCATTCAAGTGAAACAATGGAACCATCTCAGGGCTGTGGGTATCCCTATTAGGAGGTGGATCTCTAGATTAGGGACTAGCTCCCCTTGATGTATCAATAAAGCTAAAATACTAATACTAAACTTGGGGATGAAAATGGATAGAGGTAACATTAAAGTAAACATATTATATGGTGGTTATAAACCAAACTATTTAATCTACTCATACCTCTGACATGCACTTGGAGCCAAGAACAAGTCACATATACACTTCACTCAATATCAACTCTCTTTCTCACATCAATGATTCAACATGGGTTTTAAGAGAGAAAATAGCTTATGAATAATTAGGAAATAGGAATTGTAAGACACTATATTAAATTATCTATTTAATATAACTACAACCTCACTTGACACTCCTTTTTGACTTGCAAGAAAGAGATCAAAACACATTAGGTACTAATAAGAGTAACATGTGAAGGTAAATAGACATCACACTTACACAAGACTAAAAACTATCATGTACACTTAGTGAATTATCATAAAGAGGTAAAATTATACAACCTCACTTGACACTTCTTTTTGACTTGCAAGAAAGAGATCAAAACACATTAGATACTAATAAGAGTAACATATGAAGGTAAATAAACATCACACTTACACAAGACTAAAAACTATCATGTACACTTAGTGAATTATCATAATGAGGTAAAATTACTTTTATTTCTTTAATCTAGGCATAAATTTGGTAGGGATTCACCACACCTAGGTAGAGAGATTACAAACAATGGCCAAAAGGGCTCAATTAATCTAGTGAGAGAGAGAGAGAGAGAGAGAGAGAGAGAGAGAGAGAGAGAGAGAGAGAGAGAGAGAGAGAGAGAGAGAGAGAGAGAGAGAGAGAGAGAGAGAGAGAGAGAGAGAGAGAGAGAGAGAGAGAGAGAAGGGAAGTTGAAGAAGCACAGGGAAATGTATTATAAATGTGAAGATAAGTTAAAAATACATGAGAGAGATGGATAGGGTGATAAATATCATGTTAGGAGTTAGAATTCTCATTTTTAATCATCCAAGACCTACAAATAGTCAAGAAACTCCTTTTCTATGCATAAGAAATTATAGTTCATGATTGGCCTTATAAAACTATCTTAACTATAAAATTGGTCAATTTTTATGATTAATATGAGTATGAGGGGTTACTAAGAATCAATCACATGCATTGGGGAGGCTCTTGACCATTCCTATCATTTTATCCATGCATGATCATACTTGATAGTCTCAAAATAGTCCTTTTCCCTTTACCACTCACACTTATAACCTTCAAGCTCTTCAAACCTTCAATATGATCAAAAAAAGAAGAGTAATAAACTATGTAAGGAGTTTTATTACCATCTGTTACAATAAATTGGCCTTAAAATGATCCCAAAATGAAGATTCACCATTTTTTCTAAGTCTTCTCTAGTTGGATCACTAGACTGGCTAAAAATAAAGAGCTATCAAGCACACATAAGAGCTTAAAAACTTGATATAATTACCATGGACACTTATAAAGAGTCTTAATATTCCATCCAAAAGTGATTTTATTTCTTGTAAGTTTATCATGCCTGCATAACATAAAAAATAGTCAAAATAAGCCATATTTTCCTCTTTCTTATATAGCTCCATAAAATCCAATCTGATGGTTACAATCATAATGTCATTGGTAACAACTTATCTTCAGTACTCATGGTTAAATTCATCCATATAGAGTCACTTTTATATTCACTTTCACCATTAGGTCCTAAAATAGGGTTAGAGAGGGCTTTGGAATGACTAACCCTCTTAACCTTTGTTCATAAATATGGCACATTATAATTATTTAAAAATGACACTAAGAGATCCTAAATGACCTTATCCAACTATCATAAATTCCTTCAAGTTCCATTCATAATATCATGAAAGTTATGAACATTTCATTTTGACCATTTGAACCATTTTATGCATTTTGTGATGGTTTGGGAGCTTGCAAGCCAAGAATTGGATTGTTGATGAATTATTTTTAAAAAAAATTGTTTAATAACCTATTTATTCACCCCCAAAAAAAAATTCACATCATTTTATTAGCTCCTCAAGATCCATAAAATGAAAACTTACCCCCATTTAGCATTAGGCCTAGACATTACCAATAGGTCTGCCTATAATTTCAAACTCCACCTAAGATTATAACTAATTAATTTGAATAATAATCATTAAAAAACATCTTATATAACTCTTAAAACATTTATAAACCAATTGGAAGGCATGTAAAATCTCAAAAAATCTCATAAACCTCAATTAGGCTTTTAGGCTTAAGGATTCCCTTCACCCATGACTACAACCTTCCTTGGTTAGATCATCCTATTTAGTTATAAATCATATATAAAGGTTTTTTATATTTTATTATGTCCATTACAACTTATAAAAACACCATTTAGTCTTTATCTTCCTTTTGGTCCATTATTTCAACATTTTCCTAAAAATTGTCACCTTCATGCATGGTAGAATAACCCCTACTGTGAGACAAAATAGATAGGGTTTGACACATTATATAATAAAATATTATTATTATATATTTTAAAATTGGTCATAATGGTACTATTTACCAAATTTTATCTCTTTAATCTTCCATTTGACCCTCCAATTCATCAAGTTCACAAGGTAGACTTTTGAAACGACATAGTCTGAGGGTATGTAGGGTATATGATGTATCTAGAGGTATTAGCATTTAAATTGAGATTTATTAGGACATGTAAGTATAATTAATGCCTTAAATTATGTATTTAGAATATCTCCTAGTCTTTTATCCCCTTAAACACCTTTTATGCTCTTGCAAACATGGACTAGGCCTATGACTACCTAGAAAGGGCAACCGTTGTTCTAGGCTTAGTTGTAGGTTAATTTGAGCTTGGTTGATACTTTATGGAAAAAATAAAATTACATATGATTTTAAAAATCTGATATTATTTCTCTTCCACTATTTTTCAATGATAAAACTCACTCTTTTGCATCAATGCATCCCTCATTCCAAGATTAGGCCATCTTGTGTGGACTGAGACATCCTTAGGCTATGCTTGTAGGTTGTCTTAGGACTTAAGTTCATATTTTTGGACCATAAATAAATGTTTCCTTAGGTAATAAAAAAATTTCATTCTTGGATTTAATTTTAAACACTTCAAACCTTGTCAACTTCCATGTTAAGGTCCTTGGTCTAGAATATGCTACCTAACTATGTTTTATGGATCTCTAAGCCTTTCATAGGTAATCTTGAGTTTAGTTGATGGTGATAAGGTCAAAAAAAATTCAAGGTTATTAAAAAAGTTTTAAAACTATCTTTTTATCTTGAAACAACCTTTAGTGGTCAAAACAACACATCTCATGCCTTGTTGTTTAGATTCATTCTTGTATCCCTATCTTAGTCCATACAGGGGCTATAGGTCACTATGGGAAAGTTTGACCTCTCCCTTCATGACTAAAATATTATTCAAAAAAAAAAATTATGAGTGACCGATATCATTCAGCTTGAAATATTTCAAATAATTTGTAATTTGGAAAGATGACCAATGCCTAACAAACTAGTTGTAGGTGGAATTCTACCTTGTTGTATGGACAAAGTATAGGACTAATAGGTCATTACAACTAGTTGTACCCTCTCTCATGGAAAATTTACTTGGAGTTTCCTTTTGGAACATTTTAAGTTTTTTCCGCTTGTTATACATGCTCTAGGACTTACCAAATGCATTTTAGGGTGAACACTCCTTGAAAATCTTATAGATATCACTAATAACTTTTAGTAGGTTTCTTGACAACTTGGAGGAGTTTATAGTCCACCTTCCACTTACCCTTTGGCTCTATAAATTGGCATAGTTTCTCTAGGTGGATAGGGATACAATGAAAAAATAAAAAAAGTGATGAAACTTCTTCTACCATGGAAAATATTAATCCATAAAAACTCTAGAATCTCTATTTTCCACATTTGGGGACTGAGAGCCCAAAATGGAGATGACCTTTCTTGAAGTGAAAACTTGCTTGTATATCATCCTAGGTTTTCATATAATGAAAATCATGGCTCTTAGGGAATATTAAGTCTCAAAATGGATTTCACCATGTACCCCAAAATATTTCACCTCTGTACAACCTCTTGAACCAAGCATAAACTAACTAAAGGTGACAATGTAGAAAACAAAGGGAAATATGAGTAATTTGGCCTTGAAAAAGTACTAATTAGACTTCTCACAGGTTGATAACATGAAATATACTTTAAAACATGAATTTAAATCATATTATCACCACCATAAAGCTCTTTATATGTTGAAAAACATAGGTCATGTACCCATCTTTCCAACTTCAAGAAACAAGCACCATTTAAAATCTCCTTCTAAGACAATGATAAGTGAAGTGTTAGATGTTGGGAATATCATTTAAAGAGATTTATTCCAGCCTAAAAACACCCCATTAAGATCACAGAGCTCCATGGGCATCTAAAAATTAGAAATAGATACATAAATATACCCCTCTAGAATGTAACTCTATAAAAGGTTGCCTAGATTGGTTCATAAAGGACGAGGTACCAAATCACAAGTTCCTATTATGAAAATTAATTTCACTGAGAATAAAATTCACCTATAAAAGCACTACTCCCAACTCCACCTGTACCTTCTATACCAAGTTCTTGAAGTTGACCTTCCTTTGCATGCCAAAAGGAAATGGAATAAAAATGAGTTGTAGATGCATATTTTTGAATTATAATTGAAATTAAAATGTTAAAATTGGTGTGGGGAGGTAAAGAGACACTCCAAACATGTTTTTAGCTAAAGATTAGATCATGGGGATTGTATAAGTGCCCAAAAAGGCCTAGAAACAAGGAGAAACTCCCATTTTTTGACTATAACTAGATCTTGGGTTATCACACACATAAATATGACATTATATAACCTCTCCCATTTTTAGATATCTTGGTTACATGTTGATCACTTTGGCCATCCCTACAAGTCCTCTTTCTTAGCTCAAAAGTGGGCCCATAAGGCATTTTTTGCATATTAAATATGGTAAATACAATTAGATGACTTACAAATATCATAAATAACATTAAAACCCATATTAGGAATATAAAAAACATATTATATGCCTTTGACCAAGTTTCAACCTATTTGACTAGGGTTGACTTTCATTGACTTGACCAGTACAAATGGCTAGACTTTGGACCAAGGCTAGGCTAGGGATAAGTGAACATCTAGATCAAAATTAAACCCCTATAGGACATGGATAAACTCATAAATTTTTTAAAAATGTAGGGGTTGACTCAAATTTTATGAAAAGTTAAATTTGGTCAATAATTACAATTATTATTTCTTTTAAAAATTAAATAAACATATTCAATATATAGATTTTACCATGAGAAATATTAACTAGTGATCTTTAACCAACTATATTAATTTAGTTAACCATAAATGTCTTAAATAATCCACTTAGCTAAAGATCACCATGAATGTATATGGAAATCATGAATAATATTGAATAACCATAAATATTACATTACATCATAAATAATACAAAATAAATTCAACCACTATTGATACAACATTAGATCCACTACTGTAGAAGTACAATGAATAAATATTACAGTTATTAGCAATACATTAAATATATCAAATGATAAAACATGATACAGAGCTCCATGACCCAAGAGTCTCCATGATTCAAGTATCACTATGTAATCTCAAGTGTAGTCTCATGTATAATATTTTAGCTAGGATGGAGAGAATCATCCAAGTGATTTTCCACACGAACCATAGACCATATATTCCCTGCACTATCTCCCAAATAAAGGGATGGACCTCCCTTCATGGATGGGTAATTAATGACAATGCAAGAATCTAGAGTAAAAAACTAAACCCTTGTGTTGAATATATCTAATATGTGATGTCTACCATAAATAAATATGTTCTAATATGATATTGCACAAATATGAAAACTATATCATCATATGAAATGACAATGTTTATCAAATATTATTTTGGCCAAAGTTTTCAATAATAAATGATCTCTAGGATTAGTTAAATTCATACACATCACTTGATTGAATTACCCCTTATCTTGAATTGATGGCACTAATTAGATTAGTGAAATCCATCCACTTCTTAATTACGATCATGAATATGAGCTTTGGTAAAATAAATAATAATATAAAAACAAATAGATTCATTCATAATATTACACTTTAGCTAATCAAAATTATGTTATGTATAGAAATATCACATACATTCATTTAATCCATCAAATGAAGTGAAATGAATCCATAAATCTAGTTTATTATAATTAATAAACAAACTAGAAAAATAGTCCTCAATATAACATACCATCTGGGTAATGATTATCTAGACCATCATTTTCCTTAACCACTAAACAACTTATAATATTATTTTTCCATGAAAAAATATTATAGCCTTGGCTAAATAATTGTTCATATTCCACATAAAACAATAGCTAGTCCATAACATATAATTATGTTGTGTATTTAAACTCATAAATGCATTGAATTCTCTATATTTTTTCATTATAATGCTTTTATATTAACCAAATATAAACAAGCACCAATTATTCACTATTATAATAATAATTATAACTCATATATATATATATATATATATACATTATACATACTTCACTTATATAGTATACTTCTAAGATGGCATCCACTATCATTCATCTTAGAGTATATTGTATGCTCTAAGTATATAGTCAGTTCATAAACAAAGGCCTCATAACCTTTTTCAATAAATTAAGAAATTTGTATGCCCATGATATATAATCACACATAATTCTTGAAATCAAACATAGTTCTCATTTATCTATCAACACATTCTAATCATTTAAATCTAAATAATCATTCAAGCTTTGCCAATTGAGTAATACTCATAAGTGCAAATATAACGAAACATAGTCACCTTTACCCAATTTGGGTATTAAAAAATCAACAAATAACACATAGTTGAATCGCTACTCAGGTATCATTTGTAGTTTCTCTAATTTGATCTAATAAATAAATACAATACAAACCCAAATACCCTACTCAAGTATGGTTTGTCACAATTCAAACTTGGCTGATTAAAATAATGGAATTCATGAAATTGAACATACTCAGTCTCCATATGAACTAATCTAGAATTACCCAATTCACTTGATATAACAACATTACATAGTCCTCTTTGATTATAAATAACGTTCATAGTAAAACAACTAATTTTTTCCATTAATTTCTTATTAATCCACTAGTATTCATACTTTTATAAAACCAAAATCAAACCTACATTCATATTTTTTTCATCTAACCATACTCGGCTTACATAAAATGACTATGAAAAATATCCCAATAATGCATAAAATCTCTTATTAATAAATTAGGATTTCATAACTGAGATTTAGAGTCTAACTATAATTAAATCCCAATTAAATAAAAGCATCATCTTCTAACTATAATGCACACAATAATTTTAAGGTTTGACTAACAATTATAGGTACACATACATTTATATATATAATATCACATTTAAGTTTGAAAATTGATTACTTGTGTATATATACATATGTATATGTATACTATCAAATTTAAAGTTTGTTAATTCATCAATAAGTGTATTGTTATAAATAGATGCCTATATTTATATATACAAATATATATTAAGCGTATATGTATTTAAATGTAATCAAAGTTAACTAAGTATATTAAGGTATATATATTTATGTATATATACTCATTACCCCTAAAAAAATGTAATATTAATCCACAAATTACAATTGGTTTAACAGTCAAATAATCATAAAGACACATTCTTAAGTTTATATTTCAAAATACCCAATATAATATATAATAACCTACTTCAATAAAAATATCTCAAGCCTAATTGTATATATAATCAACAAATTAATTCTCTTTTTTCAAAATTGATATTCTAATTTCTAAGGAAGGATAGGATAGAGTTTAAAAAGTTAATTTATCATTACCAAGACCTATTGTTCCACTCCCAATGTTCACAAGTTACCTTGGGTTGGATATAGGGTTATATCGAGGTTGATCCCTCAACAAGGCCCTATATATAACCTTTTGTTAATTTCCAAATCATATAAATAATTGAAAAAATAGTAATCTAAACAATTTGAAAACCTATTCATAAAATTTAACACACACATGTATCTGAATTACAAAACCAACCTAGTAAAATGTATATAGGTCAAAGAAGCCAAGACAATTCTTTCTCCTTTTCACTTGTTCACCTCCTCTCCACTTTTTATCTTCTTCTCATAGTATATTGTCATCTATGTCGAGTCCCATCCTATTCACATCCCCCATTATCTTCCTTTTATTCTTTTTCCATCACCTATTTCCTTCCATGTCTCCATACTCTTTGGCTAATTAAACTCCCTATATAATATGCATGCCCATAGAGCTTAACTAACTCATAGTCTACTTACATTCAAAACATATCAAACCCCATAACTTTCTCTCAAATGTTTCTTAACTAAATTCAATGGATGATTAGTAACCTAGTCATCTTGATGCTTATCTCTAATCCCTAATTAATAATTTTATATTACTTTATCAAATCTTCATGATAATCATTTAAACAAACCATCTTCGACCATGTTAATCTTAATATTCACTTAATCCTTATGTTATATTCCATGTAAAACTATCAACTAGTCATTGACTAATGTATTCCCCATGTAATGACTAAACACAATAGAATAATATAGCTTTGTCAATGTAACTAAGTATAGCTAGACTAAAGTTTATGTTGAAATGTTATCTTCTAATATACATAAAAATTACAATGATTTCTAAAATAAGTATATAAATAACATTAATATATTCATTTCTGTATTATGAATATAATTCCTTCAATAAAAAAGTTAATTAAATATCTTATAAAACAATGTTATTATCTTTTGACATTATAATGTAATATCATAATAATAATCTTTAATTATTAATGTCTACGTCTTATAGCTCAAGTAAAAATTATGGAATCTATTACAAAATCATGATGTTTTACTATACAACCATACATAATAAGGTAGTGGTATAAGTAAACATAAACAAATTCACTCAATAAACCAAACAAGATGACCTACGTAAGAACAAAAAATTAGTGAAATCTCTCAAACCATCAATACGATCATAAAAATAAATCTATATTATACCATAAAACATATTAACAACCATCTATAGGAAAATTAAACAAAACATGCTATGTTGTCTATATCAAATAATTAAAAAACATGATATACTAAGTGGTCTATGTAAGGGTTTCTATATTCATTCTTTTTCATTCTCAAAAATTTCCATCTAGACCACCCTCTTTGATGATGCTCTCACTGTCCTACATTTACCTCATGATAATGAAGGTAATTATACTAAAACATCATTATATCCATAAAATAATTTTGTATAACTAATCAAACATGATCATAAATTATAATTTATAAAAGTACTACTAAATCATAACATCTAATCATGTAAATTAAGTAATACAAAATATCCCATAATAACCATATGACATTTGTTAATCAACTAATAAACCAATCAACTATAATAATTAACACATCAAACATGTTATTTATATTATAAAAAATCAGGATGTGAAAACTATCTACATTAGATGATGATGAGCTTGGGTACCAATTAGATAAGTTTTTTCTTGATAAGGTCAATCCTTCACGCTCCTTAGAATTTAAGTTATCACAAGTATGTAATGTTTTATTTCTTAAATATTTATTTAATTTATCTATTAATCTATAAAAATTAAGTATTTATGAGGGATAAGTCTCTTGCTTAGCGTAAGATGACCCCTTTATTGACTATGTCATAGTATAGGTTGCCGAGTACCAGTAGCAATTATATTACAATAGTTTAAAATCTTTTGTGTTGTAAAAGTTAACTTGTAAATGAGATTGTTGAAATGTCTTAATTATTATTTTTAAATTTTCAAAGAGTTAGTTACAATATAAAGTTTTAAGTCAGGGTAGGCATTAACTAATTGATAAATACATGATGTAATGTTCAAATTTATATACATAGTGGGGTATGTAAATAGATAATATTATAGATTTTTAATACTACCATTCAATTGATGAAATAAAATTAATGCATTTGTTTTACAATAAAAGAGTTCTTTGTTATTCTATAAATTTATAATCCTTTCAATCTTATAAATTATTGGTTTATCATAATGTCATGCCATCCTAGAAATAAAGTTCTTGTGTAAAGTTGAATCTATAAAACCATAGATGTATAAAAACTCATTTATGTAATACAAGATCAATAAAAACATAAGTATGGAACTTGATAACTCAAACTAGTAATAACTCTAAAAATATGGATTTAGTCTTGTTGTATACTCATAATTTATAGAAAATCAATGAAGGCTTTAACAACCAAAATATGACTAGCATTGAGCATAATTTATTGCATTGGCTTCCTTGAATGTTTAAATACTTAATAAATGAACCAAACCAATAAGTATATTAATCAACTTTGCATTAAACAAATTAAAGTATAATCTAAATTTTTTAGACAACAAAACCGTAAGCAATAATTTCACTTCCTCAAGAGTGACTATTGGTATTATCTTCTTGGGTGTCCTTAATAATTTTATTGTAATCATAATATAATTTATCAAACATTTTTATAAATTAAATAATCTAATTCACTAATTTTTTTCCTAGTGGCCAAATTTTTTTGTGTTTTAGCCTATAGTTGTCCTTTGAAACTCAAGTTTTAAAATTAACTAAAGTGATCTAAACATGAATCTAAAAATTAAGTAAAATTATTGATAGCAAATAAAATTGGTTTCTGGTACCACAATAATTTTTGTCTCATCTAATCCAATATTGTACCTTGATTCTAGAAGGTTTTCATAGGGAAAATCTTTATTACCATATCAATTTTTAGTGAATGCGTTGTAAACTCAACATCTAAAAAGTTATTAAAATTTAACTCCGTGATAAATGAAAGATGTTTACATATATTATTACCTTCATATTAACATAAGATATTTTGTTTCTAGTTTTTGGCTATCAAAATCAATTTTTAATGACTTTTTTCCAAACTAAAATTATTCAAAAATTGTGTGCTATTCTAATTTTAATCTGTGAAGTTTTTCCAAAGAGTGTGTTGTAATAATTGCCTAGTTTAATGTTTCTTGAATCTAAAATTTATAACCTATCAATTTTAGTTTCATATTCATGTACACCCTTTCATAATTAGTTTTCAACCTTGTTTTATATTTTAATTAAGTCCTCCTTGAACCCTATTTGTTGATGTTTTCTGGGAACAATAGAGGATGTCATTAGGTATTGTTTGGTTTGATATTCTTTTTATTAATGTCATTAATTGTTGTTATAAATCAATACTTATTTTGTGATATTTTTCACATAAAAATTTGGCCTATTACCTTACAATAGTGTAAACCTTTCTTCAAGTATTTATTCCAATGTCAATTTACATCCTGTTTAGCCCTATCATACCTTTGTATCCTTAAGAGTAATTTTGACCTATTTGATTATAGCATTAAATCAATTATTCATGTGATTATTATTATTTTTAAATCTATATTTTTTATTTTTACCAAATTTATGATGTGATCCTTCCCTTCTTTTGAAGTTTTAATTATAAAATTTATCTTCTACTTAGTTGTGGGGTTCACGATAAAATTTTAAAGATAACTAAAACCTATCTAGCCTTAAGTGTCAAGGCATGCCTTCTAATCATTTGGGATTCATGTTATGTCAAATTTATTGCACCTAAATCAATAATAACTAATATAGGTTGTATTTCACCCTTAACTCTTTGTGCATCTTGATTTGTGTAGTAGATCAAAGTGTTACTGGTTAGATCAAAACTTTATCATGATGCTGTGTGTTTTTTGCTTAAGTTATATGCCATGTTAGTGTTTTATATTTATATGCATAAGATTTAGTGAATTTATTGGAGTGTTAAAAAATTGTAGGTTTTTGTGTGTACCTGAGATGTAAATTTTAGGAATCACACCATTAGGATATACCAACATTAAATCTACTTCCATAAGGACCATTTTATTCCTAATCAATTTGGGCCCCAAGACAATGTTGACCAAGTTTTATATCCTAGACAAAGACACCAATTATAATATAATCATATGAAGGCCTTAAATACACTAAATGAAGGCTATAGATTCAAACTTATTCCTTCAATTAAAAATATTACACCTAAATAAAGTTTTCATAGCCTAAGGGGCTCCTAAACCCTTCAACATGTTATAAAAAACCATGCATAAGCAGCTTATATTACAAATCAATTACCATCTACCTACCATCAAGGTTATAAATCCCCCTCAATGGGTTGATGTTATTGGATCCAAAAAAATCCAAAGTGCTCATCCTAAGGAAGGGTGAAAAAATACTCTATGTCTTCTTAAAGGATAGATCATAGGAAAAAAACATCATAGAATTTGAAAAAACCACTGAACCATAGTCATTCACTAGTTAGGAAATATCCACTATGTCTATAGCTAAGATTAATAACATATTAGATAAAGACACTCCCCTTATATTCCCATTTAACCTATAAGGGTTGGGTACCTATGGTTTATTTAGATCTTAGGTTCAGTAGACCTAAGATGGATTAGCTATATTAAAAGACCTTTGCATGATAAAAGTGTTTAGGAATAAGGAAATAACCCTTTGAAACAACTATCCTAGTAGTTATCATTACGACCAATGAATTTACAACTACGAAAAGGAAATACATGATTTGAAATTCACCTCATTATTTTTAGAACTAATTTAGAGGATACTCATGGATCACATTATGATAGGATACAAATCTTTTCTAGAGTCCCTGATCCATTAGGTTTATTCCCTCTAGATATTTTGATCATTCTATTTTGGCTTGCACCTGGGTGTGTTTCTTATCACACTCTATGTATATAAATAGGAAAACAAACCCTTCTTTCCACCTATGGAATGTCATTTCTTAGGGAGAATATTCATACCATAATTATAGGTAGGATATATATTAACATCATATTTCATGATTACTCATAGATTCCTAAAAGAAGGCCTCTTTTCCCTAACATAGAGGAAGAAGACCCTACAAAGTCACTAGATTCTTTCAAGATTTCCCATATATAATAATGGGAAAAATAATTATACCCATATCTTAATAATAATATTAAAAGATACATATCTATACCTATGAAAATCCTACACTGAAGTAAGATCCTAATTATTAAGACATACTCCCTATACCAGAATAAAACCCTAACTTTCTTGGCATACTTACAATACATAATAAATGGTCAAGTAAAAAACCTATTAAATTTATAGAGGTACTTACATACCTTGATCGAGATATTAAAAAATAACACTTTTATTTTGTATAAGTTCTTCCCTACCATACACAACACAAGGTTGGTCCATTCACACTTCCACTAGCCCTTTGATTCACCCCATAAAGGGGACAAGCTCATCATCTTCCCAAGCCTCAAAACTAGTGAGCCCAAGAGGGATTACCTAAAAAATTTTATAGGCTTATCATTAAGATATTATAGAACCAATAAAATCCACCCGATGACTAACCCATTCTACACATGATCAATGTATCCTTTACTATGATGGGGCCAAATGTTACCTAAGCATTGGGGCAAGATTCATCCTAATTTATCCTAAAGGGTGAGTCATGCCTTTTGTATTCAAGATATACCTTGAGTGTATAAATAGTGGGGCTGAGTATGAGGACCTATTTATTAGCATGATCATTATAAAATTCCTATAATTCAAAAATTAAGGATCTAGGGTGACTCACAACTAGTCACGAACTAAGTTTATAAGGTCTATCAAACTAAGGCCAAATTATTTCAATTGTATAAGAATATTATGCATGAGATCACCAAGGGGTTTAACTTCATTTATATAAAAATAGTCCCTATGTAAATCAACCAACTTTACAATTTCATATCTACCTCATATTCATGATTTGACCCACATACAAAAATACCAAAATCTAATTTTGTATTCTTAGTTAGGACTGATCCTCTAATGCATAAGAATCCTAATGAATAAACCATCACCCACATCAAAAGGGATAATGACCCTATGGTCCTCAAACTAGCCATGAATGATGAATCCATTATTGATTTCTTATGAGACTATAATCACCTCCTATCATTCTACCATAAGAGAGGATTCTCACTTACCCACTATCCCACCTTGGCCCTTATATTGAAAATTATGATTATTACTATCATGTTGAGGATTACCTATCCTATGATGATGAACATGATGTCTTAAATACAAAGGGTGAATATAATGATATTATTTGAGCCCTAGACATATTATAATAGGGAAAATCCTCCTTCATTTAATAGATAATTAATGTTAACATTGGTACATAATAGAATCTAGAATCTTCACTCTTTGAATAGGAGGTGGATCTCCATAAGTAGATCCTCACATAAATCTTAAAATATTTCACTTTATCCTAAACTAATATAGTAGGCATCAAACCCAATGTGGTTTTACATAACCTAATTATAACTCCTCCACAAAACCTATCAATAAAAAGCTTATGTTCATCAATCCTGAGATCACATTGATGGTAAGAGAGGGATTCATAAAAAATTAAAAGTTAGATTTATTAAGCTAGTGGATTAATCCAAATAGAATTCCAATATTGTCCCAATATTCAAGAATAATCATAAAATTAGAATCTATATATACTTACCAAAGGATGACATCCCTCTCCCAACCACTGACATCATTTTTGATCCTACCATGAGGTACAAATTTATATCACTTATGAATGGTTTCTTGAGAGATGTCTAAATTCACATTTCTAATGAAGAGCAAAGAAAAAACTCATTTACAATGGCTTGGGAAACCTTTTATTATGTTGTGATGCCCTTTGGTCTCAAAAAAGTGGGATGAACATATCAAAGGGACATGACCCACATATTCCATGATCTCATTCATAATAAAGTGGAGGTCTATGTACATGATATTTTAGGAAAATAAAGATGACATGTAGACCATTTAGAAGTGTTACACACCATCTTGAAAATCTTCATCGAATATGAATCAATATCAACCTAGAGAAATGTGTGTTTTGAGTTATAAATGGAAAAATATTAGGGTATATTATCTCTTAACATGAAATTTATATTAACCTTTAAAAAATTTGAGTAATCATATAAATTCTCCCTCCCATAGATGAATTAGTCATCAAAACATTTTTATGTAAGTTGGGATCCAGTCGATAATTCATTCCTTATCTTGCCTACATTATTCACCCAATTAATAACCTATTCAAAAATACAATAGGCCTAGCTTTGAGAAATGATTGTCAGGAGGCATTCAAGGTAGTAAAGTGATTCCTTACATATCCCCCTACACTCATGGAACCTATGTTGGATAAGCCTTTGATACTTTATATAATAGAAATTTAGGTTTCCCTTGCCTACTTGCTAAATCAATAAGATGACATTGGAAAAGAATGTACTATTTATTTCATTATTTTAACCCTCATTATTTATGATATACAATATGTTCAAGTAGATAAGGAATTATTAGAAATATTATTTAATATGAAATGATTATGAAACCATATGCTCAATCAAGAAACAAGATTTATCATGAGATCTTAAGCCTTACAAACTTTCCTAACATACAATTCTCTCTCTAAGAAGCTAGGCACTTTATTACACTCATAAGCAAGTTTGATTTAAATCATGTCAACCAAAATTTTATTAAGGGACATATCATTTTTGATTGGTTAGTTGAATCACCATTGGAATTTAATGACTTTATTTATACTAATTTCCATAATGAGTTGATGTGTTATTTAGAAAAGCTTGATATTAAATCCTCTCCTTCATATGTATATATCATCAATTACTTGATTGACCACACCTATCTTGAAGGTGACAACTCAAAACATAAAATATGTATTCACATCATTACATCTAAGTATGATATTTTAAATATAGTCCTTTATCACAAGGCCTTTGATGGCATGTTGATTTGATTTGTTAGCCAAAAAGAGTCATAAAGTGTCCTCTTTCATTATCATAGTGTAATTTGTGGTGGACACATTAGAAGACACATGACTACTAAACAAATCCATAAGATGGGATACTTTTATCTGACTAAAGACCATGATGTTGTTGAATATGTACATAAATGTGAGAAATGTCAACATTTTTCACATGAGATACATATTCCCACCAGGTAATTATAACTCATCATCACTCCATGGCCATTTTTCACTTGTGGCTTAGATTTAGTAGGTAAGATCTCCTTTCTTCTTTAGATGATCATCAATATTTACCGAACTGGGTAGAGGCAATGTCATTAATAATTGTCACCAGATTAGTCATTACAAAATTTATCTCAAATAAAATCATCTACTAATTTGTGTTCCCACAATTCATCATTACTAAAAATTAGTCCCCTTTAAAAAATCATAAAATTCATGAACTATGTAATAAATTCACTATATCACACCATTCAACTTCCATGTACTATCCACAAGCCAATAGTCAAGATAAAGCTACTAACAAAACCTTAAAGTTAATTGTTGGTCAAAACCATTATAGATTCAAAATGAGACTAGAATCTACATCTCTATCTAACACTATAGGGTTATAAAATAACTATTAAGACACCCAAATGGGTAACTCCATATTTAGTCATGTTTGGATCTAAATCCATTCTACCCCTAAAAGTAGAAATAACCAAACTCTATGTTTCCTTTTGAGGCATTATTGATCAAGAAGAGTATAGAGAGGCATGACAGGGACAATTAGAGCTCTTAGAGGAACATCATTTTAACACTGTAAACAATCACATTGCTTATGTTGATCATATACATGGATAAGTTAATATAATAAAAACATCTATGAACATCCAATCCATGTAGGAAACCTTGTCCTTAGGCTTGAGATTCAAATTGAAAATAATAAAGGATAATATTATAAGTTTAAACCTAACTAGTTAGACCCATACCTAATGACATAAGACTTCAACAATGAATCCTATTAGTTATGCACTCTAGCGAAAAATGAGTTTGATGAGTCTTTGAAATCCTTGCATCTAAAATGATTTTCTATCTATTACTTACATATGTTTTTGTTCTCATTCCCATTGCATTTTCATAGGTTGCATGTTTGTCTACATATCAGATGGGTTGTTTGGTAATTATTTCATTGTTAGTTGACATAATGTAAAAACTTTTAAAATGTTTCATATCACATCATCCCACTCTCATATTACCCTATCACCTAATATAAATTTTTATTATAATCAACATTTTACATTTTTATTTTCCTTAGATATTATGAATAGAGTAAACCTATCTTATCAACATCTTATTTCACAACTTAGAAGAATGCTAGCCTATAAATTGGTCTAGAGGCTTGTCCATGATAGAGTCTCCCCTTAAGGTGCCTTCTAAAAATAGAAAATTATCATGTTTAAAAAAAGATTACTTCTTTCACATATCTTGGTCCTTAATGATGAGCTCTTTAATCTTACTATTTACATGGGTCCAATATTTGGGGGTAAAATCCTTTTAGATAAAAGGAAAAGGTAGACATTCCAATGAAAATCAAAATGCTTATGTAAATACAAAAGACAAAACTTCACATATATCACCCTTTTTCTAACATTAGGTGGTGAACCTTCACATATTACTAATTGTGTGGGGTTATAATTATGGAGATGTCCCCTCTTACCTACATATAGCCTTTGGTGATGAGCCCATCTATCTTCATGATCACATGAGACTTGGTGTATGGGGTCACAAAGAGAAGTAGAAATAAAATGTAAAATTAATATCAAATCAAAAAGTGTCTAAATATAAATTTCTTCAAAAATATTACCTATATTTATATGTTTAAAGAGAGTAACATTTTGTCATTTACCAATTATGTCAAGGCTAGTTATCTCTAGATGAATCCAATAAAGTTAGTGTTTTATATGTCTATCAAGAAGTATATTTTCCCCTTTGCTTGTAAGTGCTAGGTCATATTCATTTTTCCTATGAAATTTTTATCTATGGTTTTAATTATTTATCACCTTAAATTTATCCTATTTCTCATTTCATTCCTTTCTTAAAATTAAAATTCATATGTTGTATAAATAAAATAACTAAGTAGTTAGTTGTAAAATAAATTTTAACATAGTTATAGTTACATATATTTATCAATCAAATTAAATAATTTTCATACATTTTTTTTAAACATTTACCACATTATCATATCAAAATCAAATAAATACATATACCTATACATCATCACATGCCTATCCATCTAGAGTGCATGAAATGAAGATTAAATTAAGATAATTAAAGCCACATAACATAAATTCCAAGTTATTGAGAGGTAATACAAAACACACACACACACACACACACACACACACACACACACACACACACACACACACACACACACACACACACACACACACACACACACACACACACACACACACACACACACACACACACACACACACACACACACACACGCACGCACGCACGCACGCACACACACACACACACACACACGCACGCACACACGCACACACGCATGCACACACGCACGCACGCACACACACGCACGAACGCACACACGCACACACACACACACACACAAAAACACACACACACACACACACACACACACACACACACACACACACACACATCATAATAATAACTATCAAGTTTATAAAAAAATGATTTATAAATATAAGCCCCTATGTAGAGAGCTAATGTGATTCATGACTTCTCAAAAATAATAAACATATACAATGGGATATAAAAAACATATGAAGCATATATTAAGATCCTGTCTTTCCTCTTATGAGTGGGTCTCGATGTAGAATAATGTTGGGGACTCTCACTATGGTGGCATATCCTTTTAGATACTCCCTTAGAAGCTACCTCACCCTCTATAATAATAAGGCAAATATGATGACCCCTATTGGTACCTCCTTTAGAGGTCATCCTCCTTATCTTATGGCTAAAGGATATACCACCTTTGCCACCCACCATAGTATCTACTACAATTTCCACCTTCCTTTATTTATATAGTAAGATGTTGTTATACATATTTGACATTGTCACCATCATATAAGTATGGTACATTAGGGAAAATTATATATATATATATATATATATATATATATATATATATATATATATATATATATATATATATATATATATATATATATATATATATATATATATATAATGACCAATCCCTATAGGGAGTCTAGGATCAAACATAATTTGGTATCGAGTTAGACTAGTGATCAACTATAAAATATTTATTATGGTGTTTTTAATCATCTACCTCAAAACACACAATATCTATGATCAAAAATTATGATTGACAATGTTAGATCTAATTGATTTATACTTTTAATATGCATAAAATCAACTAAGCAACTAAAAGAATCAAATTAAAGGTTATAATCATAAGATGTAAATAAACATTTTACGTAGGTCTCCCTTGTACCATTTTAGGTCAAATACATCCTCCCAAGAATCCTCCTTGTCTATGTCTACATCCTC
The DNA here is from genome assembly GCA_037957365.1 of Torreya grandis. Lineage (NCBI taxonomy): Eukaryota > Viridiplantae > Streptophyta > Pinopsida > Cupressales > Taxaceae > Torreya > Torreya grandis. The sequence goes on along the minus strand of JARHVA010005287.1, from coordinate 298,208 downwards.
CTTGAGCTCAACATACACTAGATCATCACCATCTCTATCTCCTAGGTGTTTTTATTATTTAGGGTCCTCTTGATCACGGTCCTACTATTGTGGTAGTAGTGGTGGTGGTGGATCCATATAATGCTTTTGTAATACTCCATGGCCCCTTCCTCCTATAGTTGGTTATATGGGATGTCCCTATGTCACTCTTAGCTAAGCTGGTTAGGTTATTTTCACCCCTCTCACAAATTAGTTCAATACCAAATACCCTAGCCTCTCTACCCTTGACTCATATATACCCATATAAACAACCCTAAGAATATGAATATTGTATGCATAAGAAATACCAAACTATTATGGCACCCTATCCATATGGTTTATCTTAAACTATAAAATTTGGTCATGAACCTGAGGGGCCCTAGTGGATGTGTTAGGTAAGCTCCCTCATTGGTCCATTACTCAACCATGTCATAGTAGGGTAGGGTAATCAGGTCATCTACTATCAGAGTCTCCACTACTTAGGGTAAAACATGAAAACATGATACAAATATCCATCTAATATCTTTGATATCCATGGGTGCTCTAATCAATACTTCTCTTTGGTAATGAATGATCTACTCATAGATCCAACCCATAATAACCATCAGATGGCTGATCGATAAGGCCCCTAGATGGGACACATGGTAAAGTTCCCTATAGGTTTAAGCCAGTATCTCTTAGATCTAAGATTAATGGGCACCTATCTCTTTAATACATTGAATGATCGATGACCAGCTAAATAAAAATATATCATTATCCTTGTCTACCACTAGTTGGGAGGAAAAGTTACCAATAATATCATTCCATAGGTTAGGGATCACTGATTCCTTTAGCTGGGAAAGCCTCTTGATGCATTTCACACCCACATTATGTGAGTTGACATCTCTAGAGTGTTTAAACCAACTCTGTGTTATAACCCAACTATATGTTACATTATATATTATTGTTTTAGCCATTATATATCATGCTTTATAGGTTCTAGCTAACATTTAGATATTTGTGATAGATGATAGGTTATTATGTAGGCATTATACTCTGATATAGTAATTATTGTTGATATTTACAATCCATTTCTATTATAGACTATTATGATGGATTTAATTATATCTCATTTATATTTAGTTTAGTTTAAAATTATTTTATTATCTGATATTGATTTTTGTCATCCACATGTTGTTGATGTCATATTTGGTAGCTTTAGGGATAGGATAATGAGCTATGCTAGAGATGGATTTTGGTGGTTGGGGGATATGGAATAAAGGTTTTCAACATAGGTTAAAAGGTAAATATTAATGAACCAAAACTTACATTAGTTCATCTTTGTGTATTTTCTATTTTATAGTCTTTTTGAATTGTCTATCATGCTTTTAGCTCATCTCACTTATTGATTACTCTGTTATGATGTTTTCTTATAATAATTATGTGTATAAATGTTAGTTATTATTCAATTTTGTCATCATGTGTTCTTGTTTTGATTTTAAACTAAGGCAATGTTGTCTCCTTATTTGGCTTATTCAACATGTGACTTATTGTGTCTTAGTTGAATCTATTATTATTATTATTATTATTATTATTATTATTATTATTATTATTATTATTATTATTATTATTATTATTATTATTATTATTATTATTATTATTATTAATTTTATCATTATCATTTTTACTAAATTTTGTTTCCTTAGCCTAGCCTCCACACCCTTCTCCCATCACTCTCTCTATCTCTCTCTCTCCCCTTCAAATCATATTAAAAGAACACTATAAATTTTTTTTTAAGTCAAATTAATAATAAATTATTATTTGGTAAAATGAAAATGGCCATTAATAAGTTTTGGCAAATTAAAAAGTGGCCATTCTCACTTAGCTGAGGGACTTCATTAAAATATTATTTTTACAATTAAAAATAATAATTTGGCCATGGATTTAACCTAAAATAAAAATGGATTTTGGGCTATTATTATCTTCTTATTTTGATGAATAAATATTTTACATGGGCCATGGATTTTGACTAAGGGAAATTTGATCTAAAAAATCATTTCATTTTTTTATATTGCCAAAAATCTTATTCACCTCATTTATGATTTTGGTGCTTGAGGAGATGACCCCCCCCCACCAAGATGCCCTTTTTGCATAAGATGTAGGGTTTGGAAGGAGAGGAAGGAGAGTGAAGAAAGAAGGAGGTGTAAATATGGAAGAGATAGAGCTAAACCCTAGGGAGTGTTGGTGGATGACATAGTCTTCTTGATGTGGAGAGAGAAACACTTGTTTAGATAAGGCTACTAAGTGGGATTCGAAAGGTATTAAATCAAATAATAAAATTTTAGTTTCTCCTAATTTTAACTTGCAATTAAAACAACTAAGTTTTTATAATTTTTCATTTCCTATAGAATTTTTTTATTTCATACATGTTGGAGGGCAAGTAATAAAAAACAAATCTACTTGGATTCTCATGAGTAAGTAAAATGAATTATTGATGAACTTGTAAGGGTTTATAATAGATTATTTTACATAAATATCTATTAAATATTTCCATAGCTTCTAATAAAATATTAATTTTGGATTTTAGGGTTTTTAAAAATACTTAGAATCACCCAAACCTTGTTAATAAATTATGGCTGAGTGTATGGAAATTATTTTTGGTTTTATTTATTTTATTTGGATAAAATAAGGTGACCTAGGTTGACCTAAGGCCAATAATTGAAATTTTTGTTTATATATTGGAAAATGGCACCCTAGTTGATTCATATACAAAATATTTAACATTTTTATTTAGCCATTATTTTATTATTTTAATAGTTTCCTATATTTTGGACCTAAAATTTAAATTTTCAACCCATTATGCTAGCAAAAAATTTCATAAGTTTGTGGGTTTTTGATAAATTTTTTTGGATAATGTTGGGGTTTTGGTGAACCATTTTTAGATGGAAAAATTGGTTTTTATTTTTGATATATTTGTGAATTTAAACTTCTATATATATTTTCTCAAATTTTAGGTTGTTCTACTGGTAAAATTTTACAAATTTTTTTTGAGGTTTTTTACATAAATTTTATTAATATTTGGGTATTTTAAAAACCCTTCTTGGTTGAGATTATTATCATTTATATTTAATATCAAATTTGTATAGTATGCCTAAAAATATGAAATTATTTTCTAAATTTGTGCAAATTCCACACTTACTTGTTACATAAGATTTGAACTAGTTTAATGACCAAACCTATAAAAATCATCTCAAATGCACAAAGTTGTAAGTGGATAAAAATAAAATAGTTTGGTCAACTAGTAATAATTATGTGAGATGTTTTATATGGTCTTATTCTTCATTCATTATTTAGTTGTAACATTTTGAAGAAAAAAGTTATATTTATTTTATTATTTTTGTTCACCTAGAACAAATGATGAAGGTGTGTGAGGTCACTTAAATTAATAATTTAACTTCTAAAAACCTTCAGATGAAAACTAGGTTGCTAAGTTTTTATGAGTGACTATGTTGAAATTTATATATGAAAGTCTTTATTATTGTAATGATGTAAACTAATTGGTTCATTTACCTTTGTGTCTAGCCTACACACCTGAAGTCCTAAAATCTGGAATCCACCTCCTTGTTGATGGTTGGGGGTGGTAAGGGCCACCAATTAGGGGTCTCATAGGATGGGATGAAATAGGATGGCTGAAGGAAGAAAGATAAATAGGTGTACTAAGCTGGTTATTGTTATATATTGAGATTTTAATGTATTATTGATTCAATATGCTTTGTAATTTATTTATTTAAATTTACTGGTTTGAATCATCACTTTAATCTATAGGTTACTAATTCCTTTTAAATAGTTTTATGTATTCTCATTTATTCAGTATTCTATTTGATGTTAGATTGGAAGTTTTTTTCTAACGAACACTCTAATTGATCTCTAGCTTCTTAAAATAATACAACTAGTTATCATTTTATTTCACGTGCTGTAATTAAATTAATTAATCCCACTTTTTGAGTATCAATAACTACCTATAGGTGCATTTAATTTAAAACTATTACAGAATCAATTTTGAACTTTTAATACAATTCAAATTTCCATCATACATGGCATGCATATCTCTATATTTATAAAAGGACATTAACCTAAAGTATGTCTAATGCCTAAAGCAATGAGATGAGAAACAAAGTATTAATTTAAATTTATGTTTTATAATAAATTTAACAAGTTGAAATTGAATTGATATCAAAATATTCATTTTTTAGAACAAGTTATAATTCATTTTCATCAAGGTGGACTCATCTAAATTTTTAGTTTTAATGAATCCAAGACATGTTAGATACAAGAAACATTGTTATTATTTTTTCATAATGTGTCATCACTCTTTTAATGGTAAAATTAAATATATATTGGATATAAGAAGACATAAATAACCTCAAATTCATAGGCTCAAGGTTATTATTATCTATTGCTCTAATTCTTAATTTATACTTTTCTATGCACAATATATGTATACTCAAATTTGAGTATAAACATACATAGTGATACAATGGAAAATAATTTTTTTCATTACATACACATTTCATCAAGCTAACCCATACTTAAGTTGATTTAAATAGACTTGATAGTATTTTTTTTATGACTTGACCATTGTTGTAAAAATAAAAAATAATGTTAACGTTCCTAAAGCAACAAAATTAAAAAAATTATGTCTCATGGATTTATTTTATTGAAGTGGATTAAGTTGATAATCTCAAGATCATGACCAAGTGACACATAACCAGTTCTATAAAAACATGGTTATCTAAAAGATTAATTATGGGATGGTCCAGTGAGAGTATTATACCACTATGGGTTAAAAATATCCCATTTGCTCACAAATAACAATGTTTTGATGAAAACTATAAATTAAGTAGTTTAAATTATTTAAGAAAAAGAATTAGGTACGATGGACCCACAACATAATATCATGATATAAATATCTAAAATCATGGGTAGTAATATTTAGATCCTTCACTTGTATCTAGTATTAGAATTGCATAGGTATAGTCTACAAACTAAAATATATTAAAACCATTACTTAAACTTGTTAGATACTTGTTTAGATAACACTGGCAACCTAAGTGATTAGCTTAGACAACCTAAATTATAAAAATATCAAGTTAAATATCCTAACCTAAACTAGGTTTCACAGATGATAAACACTTATATAGGATAAGGACACTTGGGTGGTTCCATTAGGAAGGTGTCTACTACCATTCAGTCCCAAATATATCGATACACCTTGAATCACATGAGGATATTCCTAGGGAAATAATATTCCCATATAATATTATATGGGTGACTACCCTAGATAAAGGTTTCATTCATGGAAATTTTTTGTTAGGTTATGTAAAACCAAACTTGAAATTATAAAACAATTCTTTTCATGATGTAAACTATGAAAGAATGAACACTCAATCTTTTTTGGGAGGGTCATTTCACCTAGTATTAGAGCTTGTGCTCTAAATATTTTTAGTAAAAAATATTAATCTTTCACATTTGTAAATTAAGATACATATTACTTACCTTGAAATTAAACCATGTTTTACTTTCCATTAGCTTTTTCCAAATTTCAACCCTAGGAATTTTTGTAATAAGATTTTTTTTATAACATGGGACTAATGAATTGTTACATGTGAAAAGGGATATGATATGATTTTATAAATGCACTTAGACTCTTGACCTGAATATGATAATGCCTTTTTATATAAAATGGAGGCGATATAAACTCCCATGTTCCTTTGATATTAATATAGGTGTGGGAATCTATAATTTTATATAGCAACACGGTGATGCCCAACTATAGCCTTGGTTGGGTTATCCCTTCCCAAAATTGATTTTATTCAAGGAAAGCACCACTTATTGATTGTTGACTAGTAAGGGTAAGCCAATGATATAAGATTATAACATTGTTACCTTAGGAATACCAAGGGTTGATCTAAGTCTAGAAGGATGGATTAGGTAAGAGAAACTTATTTTCTTGGGAAAACCAACAAATATTGAGATCTTTTATTATAAAATATTATGTTAAGCCATCAAATATATGTAGTAAAAAGGGTTTTTGATAGACTTTTCCATCTTATCAGATAAATAATTCTTTGATATCTTATGCATAAACTTGAATCAAGAATGCTTCCATTGAGTTAAACCAAATATGATATATATTATTCTTTGGGCCTTCATCAAATTTGGATAGAGAAACATTTTATTCTAAAATGTTGAAAGGATAAAAGCCAATGAGTATGTGGAACCCTTTCTATTCACCTTATACCTTGGATAAATTATACCCTTTCCTAATGTATATATCTAAATTTCATGTAGTGTTTAAATGCACCTAAATCTATTTAATAATTCTTCTTAAATTAATAACTCATATTTCTTCCCAAATTCAAATAATTGAATAATTCAACATATTGAATAAGTCAATTATGCACCCTTAAATATTTATTATTAATAATAAATACATAAATTCCACCTCATCAAAACATCTCCCAAATTTGTATCCCTCATTGAAATTAAATACAAAAAATTCTCCACCTCTTATGAATCATCCCCTGAGTTGTCAAGGAAATTGACTTAGTATTGCTAAGTCATCTAACCAACTCCATGTTTACTTTAACCATTTTGAAATGGTATTCATCCTCATGGGTGAGGATTCATTAGCCACTATTTATCATTTGGATCATTTAAAAGTTATAAATTATCCTCCACAATTCAATCCTTCTCCAAGCATCTATAAATAAGTTTGAAAATCTCCATTTTTAAGTATCAAAAAATCTAGAGATCACAATCACAATAAATAAATCAAAGTCTACACAAATGAAATTAAAAAAAACAAAAAAACAAAAAATTATTTTTTGCATCAAAACTATATCCATTCTCTCTTTGCATTAAAGAAGTGAGAACCACATATTTGAAAGAGAAAATTGAATGAATATCACATTGCAGAAATATTGTGCATTTAAAAAATAAAGTTTGTGATAGTTGCTTTTTTTGTTTGTTGCTCAAGCATAGTTTAAATTTTAGATTAATATTAGGATTGGTTTACTTTATTTTCACATCCAAATTTATTTCAAATATTTTTGGCATGCTTCATGGGACCTCTCCCATAACTTTTTAATCTTTTGATCATCATCTTTGCACTTATATAATATTTATCTTTTGGTTATTTTTTGTTTATGTTTGCATTTTGCATTTAATCTTGACTATTTTAGTGATGGTATGAGATATAATTTTTTGTCAATTACTTTTTGTTTGGTTGTGTGTGTTTCTCTTCATAATAATGAATTTTAGAGTCTTAATAACACATTTGTAGACTATAAAAATGAAATTGTCTTATTTTCTTATGTTTTCTATTATGTTTGAAAGTTAACAAAGTTTTTATTTGGAAATAATTATTTCATCACTATCTATAGTGTTTTTGTTAAAAATAGCAAAATCACTCTTTCCTGCACTGAATACATCATTTTTTTTGGTGACATCATTTTTATCTATAGTGAAATCATGTTTTTCTACAACAAAATTTTCTCTTTCTATAGTGAATTTATTCCTTTATATATTGAATTCATCACTACTGGTAGTGAAATCATTGCTCTTGACAATGAAATTATCTTGTAAGAAAGAGTCAGTTTGTTTTCTATTTTCTACTTTCTATGTTTTTCCTGTGTTATTTTTATTATCATTTTGCTTTTATACCCTGACTATGTAACAAATTTTTTTAAATAGAGAGTTAGTTTTTTACCTTATTTTTTAGGTTTTTTCACTTGTTATATTATAGGTTATATCATTTATAGCCAAAGAAAACATTATAATAACTTGTTTTTTAGAATGCTTGATAAAGAGGATCAACAAAAAGAATCAATAAAAGCCAATTTTCTTCTTGCTAACATTTTTTTTTCAAAATTCTTAGTAATTACATCACTATTGTTTTAGTATTTTTATTTTTTTTGAATTTTTTGTATTCTATTTCCTTGGTTTTACATTGGTAATGATATTTAGAAATCATAAATGTTTTCACAATTATCTATGTTACCCAAGTAATATCTGCATATGCTCTTTCCTTAATGTTATATTGGTGATGAAACATGGAAATCATAAATGGGTATCTGATTTTATTTTATTTTCTTAGGGGCTCTATTGAATATGAATTTCATCACCATGTAGTAGGCCAAACCCTATTTACCAGTGGGGTATATAAATCATGATCCAACTATTTCAATTGCCTAAGTAAATGTGTGTTTTAAGCACACTATGATGTGAGGGGCTTTCATGATCCAATACCCAAGGTTTAAATAGTTAACTCAAAATCTAATATCACCAATTATCAACACATTATACCTATATAACTATGTTGGGAACTTTGGGATAAGAACCAATATTTTGTATCCACTTTATTGATTCATTCCATAGTTTCCCCCCCTAGATAAACTTATTTAAACCTTAAGCCTAGGATACCATTTTTTGGTGCATCAGTTAGTGGTTAGCATCGAGAAGAAAATTTCCACACACCCTCAAAACTAGACTCAGTGGGCCATGGTAATGCTAAGATCCTCAATGGTTAATGCCTTGAAATATTAGGCCATAGTTGAGAGCATGGAAGAGTAAGTGATAACAAAAGGCCCTATAGTTGTTCACAACCCATCCTAGTTTTCACCCTTTATGTGTGATTTCTTGATTATCTACATTATAAGTTTTGGTTTTTGTTTATTCGTGTTTACCACATGCTAAAAAATTGTATTTAAAAGCTACTTATTTTAAAATGACATTCTCAAAATAATTAGTTTAAGAATTTAAGTTTTTTAGTCAAATCTTTTTTTCGTATTATTAATTTAGATCATCATTTTTATTCAAGTAATTTTATTTTTATTTCTAATAATTAATATTACTCATAAAATTTCCATGTTAAATCCTCTTAATTCAATGGAATAGCCTTTTGGAAATCACCCCTTTCAATTCCCTAGTTAAGAGCATCATGTAGAAATACATGAAATAACTGAGTACAAAGAACAAGAGGGAGGGGCTTACCAATATGAAGGTATCCCCAAGGATACCCAAACTCCACCTTCCCTATATAAATATATCATGTCCAATAAAAATGAAGTATTGATTCAAGTCTTGGGCTTTGGTGTAAAGTTACCATATTGTTTTGATGTACATAACTTGCAATATCTCATTGCAAGCAAAGAGCCTTCTTCTTCCAATCCTAATTAATAAAATACAATAGGATATTTAGGGTGGAATAATGCTCTCATTACTTATTAAAAATATCATCCTCAAGTCTCTCAAGACAAAGGGAAATATATTTCATGTGAAGTCATTGCAATATAGTCAATATTTTCCCATATAAATCAATGAAAATCAAGGAAACCAAGAGATTATGAAATTTCAATCTCACAAATCAAATAATCATTTTATCAATCCTAACATGAATGTAAATATGATTTAAAACACCAAAAAATAATTCATGTTTTAATATGGCTTCAAACTCATCAATCATGCAACCCACCAATCAAAATTTGAAATCTACTTCAAGTTTGTCCATCATGTAGTAAAATCATCCAAACTTGAATATGGGTCTCCCATCTAATTCAAGACAAAATAGTGAAAATTTAATTACAACAAATTTGGATATGCACACAAACTCATAGGGTTATAATCAAATCAATCTAAGTGTGAATCTTTATTCAAACCCATTAATAAATCCAAATTAGATTTTTCAAAACTCACCCATCATATCCAATCCTAATCAAATATTGAATACATATTCTAGCTTGAACAATCAATCATCAAATCCTAGTTTGAATGTTACTTCATGCACATTAAATAATCTAAGTATAAACCAAGATGTACTAAATCAATTATTTCTTGGATTGGCTCCTCTAAATCCTAATACAACTCAAACCAATCTAGCTCTAACCTAGTTATTTCATTTAAATATACCCCAAATCCTAATACCAACTCAAACCAGAAACAAGTGTAATCCAATGCCAACCTTAACCTTAACAATCCCAACATCAATAACCCAAACCTAGGTTTTAACCAACTTAGTTCAAACTCTAACATGCCTCAACATCAAAATAATATAAGTATGTTTAACCAAAAAAGATTTGATCAAAATACCAATTCCAATCCCATGAAATTTAATTCTAACACATCAAACAATCCAAACTTTAACCCAAATCTAAACTAAACAATTTCAAATTTTACACAAAATCTTAATCTTCGTTCTAATCAAAATCCAAACCATAATCAAACCAATTTTGGTTTTAACCCAAATTCAAATCAAATGAATTTTGGTACTAATCAAAGCCTTGGTTATAACACCAATATTTTTCCCAACCTCAAAGCCTTAACTATAACAATCAATTTCCTAACAATTTTAATCACAACATGTCCCAACACACAAACCAATTTACAAACTAACCACCTAATATTTTAAGTCAAATGGACCAACTATCCCCTTTTCTCATGCAATAATTTTAATATATAAAGGATAAATTCCAAGGCTTGCAAGTTGGCTCCTACAATCAATAAAATAAATTTATGTTTGAGGAGATTTGTTCACATCCCTATGATGTGAGTAATATGACTACACCATTTCCCAAATATTTTGAATTCCCCAAATTTGATAAGGATAAATTTAAAGGAGATCTCAAGGAAAATTTAATAATATTTTATCACTCATGTATAGACATTGCTTATAGTAACAAATTCATGTTGCATTTATTTCCACATAGCCTCGAGGGCTAGGCCCTTGAATGGTTCTCATGACTCCTAAAAGGATTTATATTCAATTTTGAATACCTATCTAAGAATTTTATCCATCACTTCTCCTATAATATTTAAAATGACTTGACCACTCTATAATTTCATAATACAAAACAATGAAATGGCAAAACTTTTGCTTCTTTCCTTCAAAGATGGAGAGTAATGGCAAGCTGCTTTACATGGTAATTTCCAAAAACAAAGTTAGTGGACATTTTTATGAGCTTAAACTCAGATTTGGGACATCACTTAATAATTTTTTACCTATAATATTTTGATGAGATTATTAGAAAGGCAATTCATATGGAAATAACTTTGATCAATAGAGGTATAATTAAAATCTTAAAACTAAACAATAATAATTCCTCAAAATCAATAGACAAACCCAAACTATTTACCAAAAATAATAATATTATTTGAGATGGTGTAAGTAATGTAAAATAGATTTAAAATCCAAAATCTCAAACATATAAACAATCAACTCACAACATCAAAAAATTTAGAGGGCAATAAAAACAAGGGAAACCAAAATATAAGTTCACTCAATTGGGTGATACTTACAAAAATGTTTTCTGAAAGTTTCCCCATGTAAACATGATTGTGTGTCCAAACACAACCTTTTTAATAAAATGTTTCTAAACACAATTGATATAAAGAGGAAGAATGCTATTAATACCATCAGATTAGAGGTCATTCAATAAACTATGCAAGTGCCTACAACATTATGTTTAAGATCTTATTGATAAAGGTGACATAGTTGTTGAAAACTCATCATCCAAAAAATATAACAACAAAAAACTATGGATATACCAAGACCCATTCCATAATCATGATCAAGTTAAGGGTAAACAAAAATAAGAACAACTAGAATCAAGCAATGTTAACCAAGCTAGTCATCCATTTGATTCCATAACCAATAACATTGATATGTTACATAAACATGTTAATGTTATCACTTTGATAAAGTATGAATTTGTTTTCACTACAAGATTTGAAATTATTACCTTACCAAGTACATCCCCCTTTGATTTTGAATGTAAGTACAATATTGTAAATCATCTTAAGAAAACACCAGCCAACATATCCATCCTAGACCTTCTCAATATTTCCTTAGTGTATAAAGATATTTTTTATAAAGTCCTTTAAGAGTAAAATGTCCTCAAAACATTTATCCCATAAAATTCCAAGCATTAATAGGTTTTTTGGAAACAAATAATCAAGTAATATTTGATCATTTTGATGTTTCTCATTTAGGTTCAAGTCATAACCTCCCATTGTATATAGAGGTTACTATTTCTAGGCATAAGGTAAAAAGGATTTTTATAGATAATGGTTTGACCCTTAATCTATATACACGAAGACTCATAAAACATCTTAGGTGTCTAGTAGCAAAACTAGAGTCATATATCATAATAATAAAAACATATGATAATAATGAGTGTTAGTTTGTCATCACAATCCATCTTCTTTTTATGGTAGGGTTTGTCATTAAAGAAATACTTATTCATGTTCTTTATTTAGATATACTATACAACATACTCCTTGGAAAACCATGGATCCATTCTATGAATACCATCCCATCCATCGTCCATCAATGTATTAAATTTTACCATATAGGAATAGAAGTAACTATTCAAGGGGATCCTCATCCCTTCCAATATTTAAATTTTTTTCCAAGGTAAATAACAAAATTCAAACTATCTACTAGTCATAGAAGATAATGTTACCCCTGTTGAGCATTATCCTTCCTTTGAAAACTATGTCAATCCTACAAGTTTATTTCAAACACCTCCCCTTAGTGGTTGGATTAATACTCTAACTCCCTCCATATCTATTGAAAAAACATTAACCAATTCACCATCCATTAAGTAAACCTCCAAAAATCCATCTATTGAGCAAACATTCAATCCCTTATCCAACAAACTATCATCTTCTACTTCTTCCCATTTTAAAATTATTGATTGAGGCATGAACAAGTACACTATTTAAGATTTTTATACAAGCACAATACACAAAAATCCTAATTAATTTGGAAATCCAAACCATCTAAAGGATAAAATAATGGTTAAAAAGCTCAGTCAAAAAATATTTGTTGATAGAGGCCTCCTTTTTGATGAGGATATTAATGATTTAAATTCCTCCTAGATTTACTCTTATGAATTAGCTACTTGATTTTCTACCAATAGATATTCCTTTATAAAATCCATCATGTGAAAAATAATGAATTATAAGGGAAAAGGTCTTAATCTCTATGAACAAGGTGCCATTGAACCAATAACACTAAAATCTAATGAAGGGAAGAATGGTCTAGGATTTAACCCACTTAATGTCCATCTAATAATTTCCCAAAGTGATTCTTCTAGGGAATTAGAATATGATTCATTAGATAGAGATATAGGTTCTATCATTAATCATTTTGAAGATCTATCCCTTACCAATATTTTATAGGAAAATGTCACTCTAACACTTGACCTAAAATATCCTTCTCTCATCAAATAGGACCAAAAATCTACACAACTCAACAAATTTCAAATTAATGAAGATATATCTAAGTTATTTATTATTAAGGATCAAATTCTTACAGGTGATCACAAGAAAGGTTTTCTAATACAATTAGAAGATTCTGCATATTCTAGGGAACATAAATTACATCACTCTATTAGTTCTACATCTACATCAAAACAAGAAGAGGTTGAAGAATATTTTCATCTTACTAATCCACCCATATCTTATAAAGTGGAATCAAGTCTACTTGTTCAAGAAATCATTCATGTTAACATCAACAATGAGGTTGACCCAAATATTGTAAAGCTTGATATATCACTCACTCCAGAATAAAGGAATGTCTTTACATTTTTGTTTCATGAGTTTTTTAATGTATTCACATGGTCTTATGAAAATATTATAGGGTTATATCTAGATTTATTATTTCACCACCTTGTGTTTCATCTAGATATAAAACAAAATCTCCAAAAATGCATCGCAAAATAACACTACTAGTAAAGCGAGAGCTAAATAAATAGTTGGCTTTAGGTTTTATACACCCCATTGACTACTTAGATTAAATGTCAAATATTATACCAATGTTAAACAAACTTGAGGGGATTATAATATGCACATACTTTCATGATATAAATAAATCATTCCCAAAGGATGAATTTCCATTACCTAACATAGATATGATCATCTATTCAACTATAGGCCATGAAATGTTATCTTTAATGGATGGTTTTTTAGGCTACACCCATATAATAATTGATGATGAAGATCAACATAAAACATCCTTTACAACTCCATGCGTGAATTATGATATCAAGTGATTCCTTTTGGGTAAAAAATGCTAGGGAAACATATCAGAGGGTAATGGCCATTATCTTTCATGACATGCTTAATGATATTATGAAGGACTATGTGGATGATAGTTTGGCTAAATATAAATCTAGAGTAGATCATCCTTAGGTGATTCACCCTATTTTTAATTGTATGTAAGAATAAAAGATGAGGGTAAATACAAAAATAATTTTTTTGTTATATCAAGAAAGTTGTGAGGATATATTATTTCATAACATGGTATTGAAGTTGATCCTTCAAAGCTTTCAGCTATGATAGATATACCTCAACTTAAAAATCTTAAGTAGCTTAGAAGTTTACTAGAAAAGATACAAGCCATCCAAAGATTTACTTCTTAGCTTGTAGATATCTGTCATCCATTTGCCCTTTTGTTTAAAACAGATATCCCTTTTACCTAGATAGAATATTATGAAAATACATTTTATAATATTAAATAATATCATTCTAATCCACTAATATTAATGCCACCAATTATAGATAAACCTTTTTTTGTATATCTCATCTACTCAATGTACCTTTGGAGCATTTTTAGCACAACTTGATGATAATGGAAAAGAAAGAGTAGTTTACTACTTGATTATAACATTGATATCTTATGAGTTAAATTACTCTCAAATAGAAAAAGCTTGTCTTGCAACTATTTTTGCTTCCTAAAAAATATGGCATTATATGCTTAATAATAAAACCAAAATCATCACTAAAATTAACCCTCTTAAATATCTCCTATCCATAACCACTCTAACGGGTAAGATGGCTAAGTGGGTTATGCTACTTATTGAGTTTGATTTAGACGGTGTTAACCAAAAGGCAATCTAAGGGCAAGTTATAGTAGATGTATCAGTAGAAGCACCACTCAATGGTAAATCACCTCTCATTATGGAATTCCCAGATGATGTGATCATGTTTGTAGACAAATCCCTAATTTGTAAACTTTTATTTGATGGATATTTTAAAAATCATGGCTTAGGGGAAGGCATATAATTAGTAACACCTAATGGGTATTGTATTCCTAACACATTTTTAATTGAATTCCTATGTACAAATAACATAGTAGAATATGAATGTCTCATAATAGGCCTAAAGATGGTCATTTAATGGGGAATCCAACATATCCTTATTTTTAGTGACTCCAAAATCATCATCAATCAAGTGACTAATGAATTCTAAGCATGTGATGATAAACTAGTACCTTATAAGAAAATGGTGAATATCTTAAAAACATAGTTTGAATAAATATAATTTGAATGAGTGCTTAGAATTAACAATAAAGTAGTAGAGGCTATCATAAGAATATGATCCTTAATTTACCTAAGTAAAAAACATAACAAATTTAGGGTTGAGTACTTAAGGATACCTACTTATGATACACCAGATTCTTAAATGGTTTGTGAGTTGGTTGGTCCCAATTCTCTATGGTAGTTGGATATCTATACATAACTTCATAACCATACCCTTCCATCTAATCTATAATCCAATCAATGAAAATTCTTTATTCAAAAAATATCCCACTATACAATCCATATAAACACCCTATATCATAGTGGCTATGATAGAACCCTTATACAT
>JARHVA010005287.1:265000-277500 GCA_037957365.1 Torreya grandis | reverse complement strand
TATCTCCCATCTCCATCATAACCCAAAACACATATAAAAATCCAATAAGACATAGTATCCAACTCTTGTCAGGAAGTAAAATGCCACTGATAATAGCCATAAGTATAATAGTCAAAGAATCCATATCTAAACCTTTGCAATAGTCTACATTGATCTCATCTCTAACAATTATGATTAAACCATTACAAAAAATATAGTATAAATTAACATCTTGAGGACCCTATCTCCAATAAAAAAATCTATCTTATATCAGGATACCCAAAATTTAATACACATCCTTGAGTGTAATGGTCATCTCCCCATTAGGTAAATGAAGTGTGCTCATCTCACTTTTCCACCTCTCTACTAATATTGTCAATAGAGATATATCAATTTAAACCTATAACATTTATGAAATATATGATAAACCACTCACCTATAGAATGCCAAACTTATACTCATTAGATCTATCCATGTGCACCATAGTTATAGATCTCTAATCTCATGCCACCATCACTAGTAATACCTCTTGTAAATAAACAAACATTAGCAATTTATTAGTTTTAAATAAATAGTGTGGTTTTTATTTTCCTTACCATCTAAATACTTAGCCATAAAAAAATCACATAAAATCATATTCATTTATTTTAAGGTCAACTAGAAATTTTCTTCATTCATTTCAAAATTACTCTTCATTTTTGCAAAATCACTCTTAGCTTTTGCAAACTCTCTGCTAACATCATATTAACAAAATCATTGTTAAACTTAATGAAATTAATTTGCACAATGATGATTTAAATACCATATTTAGTGATTTAACTTCCACCCATAACAATGAAATTGAAATTCTCTCCTAATCAAAATCACTACATAGTTTGTTGATTTTACCTTAAGGTTTAGCAAAATTATTCTCTACCCTAATGAAATCACTAAAATCAATGTTGAAATAGCCATTTAAAAAATAATTATTTTGTTTTCTTCAAATTTAAGCCTCATAAATTCTAATAAATGACACAAATTCCAAAACCAAGTGACTTACCAGAGGCCCAATCATCTCAGGTCTCTAGAAATGTCTCACTCTCTCTGCTCAGTACTCATGGTGTGGAACATGGTCCATCTTTCCTTGCAAAGCTTAGATCCAATATCTCACAAAAAAAAATCTTATCAACTGATCTTGAAGATTAGTTTTCATAAATGATTTTTTAAAGAACCATTTCTCTTACTTATATTTTCCTATCTTACCAACTATTTACCCCTCAATCTAGACCATTATTTCATTAATCTAAACCATTCAAGTGACATTAAATCCATTTATTTTGGATTTTTATTCAAAATATTTTAATCATCTATCAACATAAACTCAACCAAAAATATTTTCAAACTTGATATATTTTATCCATTTATAGATCCATAATTTATTATTTCTAGGACAAATTGTTCACACAACCACTCAATTGACCCCTACATCATTAGCAACAACAATAAGCATGCAATCTCTGAATGGTCAAAATATTGTTTTTCAATCTATACTCTAGTTTCTATCAACTAGGGGCAACCTTCTTATGTAACCACCATATTGTAAATTTTACGTCACTTCAGACATTAATTGATTTCTCATTCATCCCCATCATTTTAAGCATTTATTCTTTTCATTAGTTTCAAGTGTTTGTATTTTTTCTCACACAAACCCTCAAGGTGGAATCATCTCACTCATTTTCCTTTTTTTTATGGAAATCTTTTCCTTTTTCTATCATCAACACTCTACTTCTAATATTATTTGAAATAGTATTTATTTATAACACTATTTAAAAGAGGGGAAAATATAGACACCTAAATTTCATTAAGTGTCAAAATACACCTAAATCTATTTAATAATTCTTCTTAAATCAATAAATCACATTTCTTCCTAAATTCAAATAATTTAATAATTTAACATATTGAATAAGCTGATTATGAACATTTAAATCCTTATTATTAATTATAAAAACTATAATTTCCACCTTATCAAAACATATCCTACCTTTTTCTCCCTCATCCCAACCAAATCCACAAAATTCTCCACCTCTTATCACTCATCCTCTAAGTTGTCAATAAATTGACTTAGTCTTATCGAGTCAGCTAACCAACCCCATGCTTTTCTCAACCATTTTAAAATGGTATTCATCCTCATGGGTGAGGATTCATTATCCATCATTCATAATTTGAATCATTGAAAAAATCCAAATGATCCTTCATTAATGGATCCTTCTCTAATCATCTATACATAAGATTGTAAATCTCCATTTTCAAGCATCAAAAAATCTAGAGATCATAATGACAATCGAGAAATCAGAGCTCTATACACAAGCAAATAAAAATTAATAAAAGTGAATAAAATAATTCATTTTTGAACCAAAATTATGACTATTCTCTCTTTACAATAGAGGAGTGAGCACCCCATATTTGAAAGATTAAATCAAATGTATATCAGAATGGAGAAATATTGTGCATTCAAAGCATAAAGTTTGTGATTTTTGTTTTATTTGTTTGTTGATGTATCATGGTTTTAATTTTATCTTTGATTAGGATTAGTTTACTTTATTTTAATGTCTAAATTTAGTTCATACACCCAAAGATACACTATGTAAACCAAGCCTGACTATTCAACCATTGGCTTGTATAGGCAAGCCAATTGGGGGAATAATGTTAGGATCTTGTTGATTGATTCATGGGAGGTATGAAGGTGTGACTCAAGCCTAAATGGCCTAGTGGGGTAAATAGGTTAGACTTGGTTGGAAAATTCTAAAATCTTAGGTATATTTCTTATGAAAGAACATGTTGTATTTGATGATGGGTATCATTAACCATCAAAATATTTGATGAATATATAAACTTGTTTTTTCTATCATTTTTAATAACTAGCATAGACAAAGTCTTGGTAATTCCCTATCAATTTATGATGAGGCATAAATTATGTTGTCATTATTTTATAGTGATACACATAAATTTGTTGGCATATTTATGGGTTGTTAATTACTATTATTGTAGTATTTTTTCACTTATTATGCTTAATAATTAGTTCTAAGAGCCATGCTAGAATGTGCATAATGTTTATTATCACTATGGAAAGATTAATGTCATTATTTTGACAAAGATGAGTTGTTTTCAATATTATTGTCATTAATGTCTAAAGGAACACTATTGGCATTATGGATGTTATTGATGCTTAGGGATGAATATGGTGATTTTAGGATGTGCAAAGAATCTAATTAGAGGTCAAGGATGATTGGAGTGCTTGTTTGCATGGTTATAATTATTTTTATTCTTATTTTTTTCATTTAAACATTTTTTGGTATATTACAAGAAATTATGAGATGGTAGTTTGTTAACATCACAACTGCCACATGTGGATGAGTTTGGTGGAGTTGGTCATATGTTTGTAATCATATTAGTTCCTAGTTATTATCCACCAAATATGAAGCCATGAAATGAAGTTTAATTAAATATATGGGGATGCAAATTTGGCTACTCAGATAGAATTCACTAAATTTCTATACTTAACGAAATTTTCAAAAGGGTTCAAGCAGAGCCAGGTAAACATGTTAATGAGGTCAACATTTGCACACATGAAATTGTTAGGACAAAATAATCATATGGGTTTATTCATTTTTATTCCTAGTTTCTATGTGTTGAATATTAGGTCACATTATATTACATGACAAAAGATATTCATGAGAAAAGGTGGGCTCCTAAATATTTTTACAGTGTTTTCCCATAATTATTCAAATTTGTAGATGGCAAGAAAAAGCCAAGGCTATATTTTCATAATGTCATGTATTTCAAATATGAATATATGGATGGAATAAAATATGTGAGAGGATAATATGCACTAAATTATAGTTCATTTGATGAAGGTCATCAAAATTTATGCAAGAACAAATTTGGCCGTCTAGGCATTTCTTAACATAATTAACTTTATGGTAGAATAATCTGAGTGATCAGATTAATGGAATTATATCCCATATGTGTGAAATATTCAAGAATAAATTATCATATGGGTTTTTTTCATTATAAATACTAGTTTATATGGTCTAAATTTTAGAATATGTAGATGAGCAAAGCAAAATATATGAAGGTGAAAAGTTAGCCTTCCAAGCATATTGAGATGGTCCCCATAGTCAAATTTGGACAAGGTAAAGTTTGATATTGTTAAAAGATATAATAGTTATCACTTAATCATAAATTAAAGATCCAATGATTAATAATGAAGTAAATATGTCAAAGGAACCTAGGAGTTAACATGTTAACACTAAGTGTTTCAATATCAGGAATTAACAGTAATGTGTACAAGGTATGCACTAATGCCAAGTGTTATATTCATAGGATCTCATAAAAGATATATTTTAATATTCTCAAAATATTAAATGGTGAGTGGTTGATAATTCAATGAATATATAATAGATAAAGTGAAGTCAATGGGACCAAATGCTCGATGTTTAATGATATAGAGGTGACTTAAAGACCAATCTAGTTTAATGAGATCAATAGAGCATATTAATTATAAAGACTAAGGATGAAATGAGATGAAGATAAGTGGTAGGTGTTTAACCATAGAAATATATAATTTTCATGTAACTATGAAGATCTAATGACACATAGGAACTTGGATTGAAAAGATCAATGGATGCATTTTAAAGTTGAATAGTTAAAGTTTGAAAGCATACAAATATTGAACAAAGCACGTGAGCCTGTCAAAGATTAATCTAATGGACACATTTTAAAGTTGAGAAATTTGAATTAATATCATTAGATTTTTGTACCAAACTTAATATCAATGGTTTATATTTAAATATATGATCATCTTAATGGTCAAACACAAGAACATGCAAGAACATGTAGGTAAGCCATAAAATATGATACAAACAATGAGATTGATTACTATAATCAAAACAATTTGTTCAATATTTCATGTGCATAAAAAATATATCCCATTATATGAAAAAAATAGTAATTATACCAATAATCATAGTGGTATATCATGAGTTTAAGATGTAATAAACCTGTAGTTAAAGATAGAAACTAAAGTCCAATAGAACTAAGCATGATATGTTAGCAAACTAGTATGAGCATAGATAAAATACAAAGCCTAGTTCAATTGCTTATATATGGCATCTAGGATATAAGAATAATATATTTGTATTATTGAAGTGTGTCACATATAATAATATAGAGACATAGAGGTAGAGGTGTAGAAAGTATGAGCTAGTGTAGTCGAATTATGTCAAATAAAGAAATATAAGAGACACAAAACTAGAAGATAAGAGATAAGAAGAGGTTGTAGAGAGAGATAAAGTGTGTCAAATAGATATATATATAGACACAAAGATAGAGGGGTAGATTGAAATAGAAGAGAAGAGATAATGTGTGAATTATGAGTAGTTATAGACTATACTTATAATAAAGAATTGAGATTAGATTCTTTTATGAATCTATATTATAATTTAGAGTTGTAGCTCAACATAGATATGATTGGTGGGTTCCATTAGATAAGATAAGTTGGTAATCAATTAGGTAAT
Source organism: Torreya grandis (assembly GCA_037957365.1). NCBI lineage: Eukaryota > Viridiplantae > Streptophyta > Pinopsida > Cupressales > Taxaceae > Torreya > Torreya grandis. Next base: position 271,966 of record JARHVA010005287.1, on the reverse strand, counting down.
GGGTGCTTCCTTAGATTTGGTGCTCTTAAATTAAGGACTTAGTGTTTCCTTAGATTTAATGCTCTTAAACAAGGGGATTGGTGTCTCCTTAGGGTTAATGCCCTTAAATGTGTAATCAGTGAGGTTTTAATTATGAGGTTGGATTAGAATGGTAGATTCTAATAGCTTTTATCATAGTGGTTTTTTCCATATTGGGTTCTCCACGTATACATATAGTGTTATATGTTTTCCTATATGTGATCTCTGCATATATGTTTTAATTTGCATATCTTTTCTAGTTTGTTTTTAAAATGGATTCAAAAAGGACTAATTTAGTCAATTTACTAATTCATCCCCCCCACCATTTTAGTAGATATTTGTGTTCTAACAATTGGTACTACAACCCTGATTCATTAAGAGAAGTTTAATCATCTTAGGTAGATCTTGGATGGTAAACATAAATGGATAGTCAAGAAGGCTCTTCATCAAATAAAACACCTCTCTTTGATGGATCAAACTATGCATTTTGGATCATTAAAATGGAAGCATATTTATATTCATTAGGGTTTGATGTATGGATATCTATTATAAATAGATATATAGACCCTAAAATAACTCCTACTGATCAGGCCTCAGAGAAGGCATATGAGAGCAATGCAAAGGTAAATAATGTTATTCTATGTGGATTGTCTAAATCAAAGTTTATAAAAGTGATGCATTGTCATAAATCAAAATATATCTAGAAAAAATTGAAGATCATATATAAAGGTGATGATATGGTAAAGCAAGCATACATATGTATGTTTCAATGTCTTAAAATAATTGAAGAAGAGAAAATCATAGAATACCTCCTCAAGGTTGATAAAATAGTCAATACAATTAGAGACCTTGGAAAAGAGATGAAAGAATCATTCATTCTTAAAAAGGTCCTAAGATCTCTACCATCAAGGTATGACTTTATAATCTATGCAATAGAGGAAGCAAAAGATATATATATAAACTCACTATTGATGAGTTGCATGGATCCTTCACTACATATGAGATGAGAATGGGAGAGGTAGATACTTCCAAGAGAGAAGTTGCATTCAAAGCATCTAAGAAAGTAATAGTATAAGCATCTACATCTAGACCTGAGGATACTGATGAATAATAAGCTAACTTTTTTAGCAGATTAAAAACAAGATCTAGAAAGTACAAAGGTAAGTTACCCTTCAATTTATTTAACTATGGTAAGGTTTAGAATTTTGATGCTAAATGCCCTTATGAGAAAAAGGACAACTTTGAGCAAGAAGAGGATGGTAAAATGATAAATCCCCACTATTCCAAGAAGTAAAATTTATTTAAAAATGACAAGGGCTTGGATATAAGAGAAGATAATGATTCATTGGATGAGTGTGATAACTTAGATGATGAAATAGATTATTCCTTTATGGATAAAGGAAATGAATCACTATTCGTGGCATTAGGATCAAATTCTATAGATCTAGAAAAAGAAGAAGTTAAAGATTTAGATGAATAATAGGAAGGAGAAGTGGACCTATAGTGTGAAATCATCTATGCTCTAGATGATATTGACAAGTTGAGAAAAGAGAACTCAAAGTAGAATAAGTTTGGACAAAAATAAATTGAAAAAGTGTTCAAAAGTCTTGGGATATTTGATCAGATGATAGTGAGCCTAAAGACACGAGTTGAAGAGGATAAAATGATAGAGGATGTAGTCAAATCTGAACTACAATCTAAATATGATGAATGCATGAATCTAGAATCAAAGATAGTGGCTTTGAGAAAATAACTTGAAAAGGAAAAAAACAAATAGATAAAGGTTTAAATCTAAAAAGAGGTTTATTAATTCTTGATGAAATGATCAAATTTGAAAATCCATTAAAATAAATATCTGCTCTTGGTTATGAAAATGGGAAAAGTTCCATAACTAGTACATATACAAAGTTCTATGATAGCTTCAAAGAAGGAGGATCAAGAGCAAAGAGAGATAAATCTTGTAAGGATATAAAGATAGATACAAGCATTGTTAGTGTGAATAAATATAGATTAGAAAAGAAGACTGGAGAAATTAAGATACAAAAGATAAAGGTAGCTGATGCAGATGGTTACACAAGAGTGAGAAATTTGAAGAAGCAAAATTTAAGAACACCCCATCCTACACAAATAAATGCTATGACGAGGTAGTATTCATTTTTATATGGTTTTTATTATAGCTATAATCAGTTTGGTCAAAAGGCTAGTGAATGTAGAGTTGTATCAAAAAGGAAAATAGACTTTGTAAGTAAAAATACATTTGCACCCTTGTTAGATACAAATGTAACATGCTATAATTGCAATAATTTTGGTCACATAGCTAAATAATGTAGAACAAGATTTGTAAGACCAAAGTCACAAAGTGTAAAGAAAGGCATGCCCCCCAAAGTGAACAAAGGTTCACAAGTATCTAAAAAAGAGAAAAATAAGACATTTAATAAACCCAAGGATGTATGGAAATTGAAAGATCAAGCTATGATGGAAAATTCTATAGAGGTTAGAGAATGTCAAGATCTCTCAATGTCTTATCATGTTGAGAATGAGAAGACTAATCTTAAATTGATGTCTAAGGTGCTAACTAAGGAAATTTCTAAAGTGTTTATAGATTCAAGTGAATATCTTGTTATTACTAAGAAAGTTTCATGCATAAAACATTAGTTTTTTGTGCTTAGTGATGATATTCTAAACTACAAGGAAGAATCATCAGATGAAAAGGTATGTCATGAATCCCTGTTGTCTCCATGTATTGTTTACTTAATTATAAAAGAAAAGGAGAACATTGTATTGGATGAGCATGTTTTAGATTAAGGTAAAAATAGGTTTTGAAGGGACCCCAAAACCCTGAACAAAAGGAGACAGATAGAACATTATCGTCCACAGGCAAGCCTTAAGCTTACTTCACCAAAGTAATAGAACCAAGAAACAAAGACCTTAAGATAACAAACAAACAACCAAAGATAGACCCCAGGTTTTACAGAGACCTAGAAACTCTAGAGTCAAAGTTCAAAAAACCAGGTACCAAGACCAGAAAACACAACCAACAAAGAGATCCAACTAAAAGAGCCAGGAACTATTCTTCTAGTTCCAATATCATCTTCACTGCTTCCTTACCTTTTTCAACAGTATCCTGGATGGCAGTAGTCACCTGCATAGATCCCTCTTGCATTACTTTCTTTCTTGAGCTTTGTCTAGTTCTCTTTCTAGGCCCCTCCAAAGTTTTGATTTCCTCATTTGCTCTTTTTCCAATGTTGACAGCAGCAGCACAAATGCTAAAGGTTACCTCCTCCATCTTTAATCTTCTTTCCTTTATGAGTTCCCTTAGGTTGTTCTCATAATATTTGAGTTTCATGGGAATATCCCTCAACTGCTTTTCCATATTATTGATTTTGTTCCAAACTGCCTCCTGTTTACCCTCCATTGTTTCCATTTTCCTATTAATTTCCATTATCTCCTTATACGTCCATAAATCGAATTGTAGAGTAGCATCAACTTTACAATTGGCCACTCTAGTAGGTTCGTCATTCTGCCCTTTGTCACTCAAACCTTCTGTGTTCTTTTTAGGACTGCTTCCAACTTTTTCAATATAGTCCTCCGTTTCCATTCTTTTTTGTTCCTTTATTTCAGGGCTTTCTTTTGTGTTGCTTACTTCCTTTACTTGAGCTCCCATTTCTAGTATTTGGTTAGCAACCTAAACTAGATTTTCCTTTTCATTAATTAGATTAGGGTCCTCAACGAGATCATCTAGGTCTTTTTGAATTTCCTCAAACACTTGTTGGTTTTCCTCAGACTCATGGTTTCTATTTTTAGACTTTTCCTCTATAGTGACTCCTTCTTTCTCATTCTTGTCTTGCGCTTCTTATTCCTCACTGGAATTTGAATGCCCACTTTTTGTTCCTCCTTCTTCCTCTAGACTCTCCTCCCCAGTGTTTTCAAAACTTTCCCACTCTGTTTCCTCATCAGCATTCTGGTTATTGAAGCTTGAGATTTTGAAATTAGCTTTTTCATTCGCTTTTACTATATCTTTCTTATTACTCCGTAAATCCTTATATTTTCCCAGATAAGGATTCTTAACAATGGCCTTATTCTTGCAATGCCCTTCAATTATAATAATTAACCCCTCATGCAGGATGGGATGAGATTCCTTTTTCTTATGTGCGAACAGACTTTGGAGCAAGGAAAAATACAGATAAAAAGGAAAGGAGATTCTTACTTTGTGTCTGAAGTGATTGAGGAATACAAAGTGAAATTTGTGGAATCTTTTGCTTCTTCCATCAAGTATGAAGTACTCACGAATATAGCATAAGACGTCCCTCTAGATGCCCTTAATTTGCTCCAATTCAAAAAAATATCTACTTTTTTCCAGCTACTACTCCTCAACATCCATTTTAGGGAATTTACAAAAAGCCTCATTGGAAATGCTTGTCTGCTTTGAAAATTTTGTTCCCTCCATTGGAAGCCCCATCACCTCCGCTATGAATTCCTCTATGAGATTCACCATAATGCCATGCAAGGTAACCCTATCATCAATCCAATTTTTGAAAAAAGCCATTGTGATATGAGGTTTTGAGCAATGAAGTCTTTCCATGTAACTCATGAGGTATTATATGAGCATGTTATTTCTCTTAAGACTAAGAATAATAAGAAGAACCTCAAGTAAAATATGACCAAGGAGGAAAAGTAATATGAGTTATGTGCAACTCTTAGTTTTAAATTGTTTTAGGACATTATGAAGTAGAGGAATTATTTTTCCATGCTTCTTAAGAGACTCATTTTAGTGGATAATCAAGTGATATTGTGCCATTATTCCCAAAATTATATAAGTCAAGACATGATAACCCACTATTATAATTGGTATGCCAAGATTTAGATGAGGAAAAATGAGCACAAAAATGATTTATTTTAGCTGTCAGACATTATAGGGTTTCTTAGTTAAACCCTAAGGGTTAAATCCATGGTATAGGAATCCAAGGTTTCTAAAGGTGTGGAAGATCAAATCATGGTGAAAAAGAGTATGATGGTTATATCTTGATATTAAATCCATTTTATAGGTTTACATAAGGGTACCAATGCAAGAAACCCTTGACATTGTGTATCTTGGGTTGTGCAATGAGTTGGGTCACCAAACATAGTGAACATGTGTAAAATGATGAACATGCATGTGTTAAATGAATTTATGGTGTGATATATGTAGTCCCTTCATGAAAATATGGAGCATGGAGTTAGTGGGATCTAACATAGATATCATGAATGGTTTGAAGAGCTATACATGATGTGAAGGGGGGCATATGTGAAATGCTTTAGTCATGTTGAAGATGTTGTGATGTGTACTACAAATGAGAAATCAAGTAGGTTGTGATGATGACTTGATCAAACAAATTTATGTGTGTTGATAATGTATTAAATCCTCATGCATAAACAAAGGGGGGACTTTGTAATTGGATAGGTCCTAAGATCAAAAGAATATATAGTTGAATCTAAGAAAGAAGGATAGTAATCATGTATGGTTGTTCTTTATAGAGTATGAAGATATGAATATGCTCAAGTAATGTAATGAGATATATATTGGGAGTGTTATCTCATACATCACATCACTAAATCTTAGTTATAGGGCATGAATCTAGGGGGAGGATCATAGAAGCTTTGTTAATCCCTAGTATAAGAAAAAAGGAAACTTAGGTATGCATACTTTTGTAAATTTATAATGATTTAGTGGTTGTAGATTATTGGACAAGCTCCTTTATTTGATAAATATGGAGAAACATTTAGACAAATAGTGTGAAAGAGTCCCTTTTCCATTTACGTTATAGGGGGAGAAGAAGTGCAAATGCTCTCTATAAAAGTTTGGATAAAAAGTGTGAATTTGAAATAAGATCAGAGCATGTGTCCAAATCTTAGGCAAATGTGCCATTGCCTAAGGGGATCAAGTTTGGTATAAACAATTTTAGTTCATACTAATCGGGAGCTAATGAAAGAGATGCCAAAATAGGAGTAGAATATTAGAAGATCAAAGCATTTAGTGTGCCATCAATGATAAATGGGGAGACTATTGGCAATATGATTGTCATTGATGTCAAAAGGGAGACTATTAGAATTTTGGATGTCATTGATGCTCAGAGTTAAATATGGTGATTTGAAGATGTACAAGGAATTATATAAAAGGTCAAGGATGATCTGAGTACTTGTGTGCATGATTATAATTCATTTGGTTCTTCATTATGTTCATTTAGACATTTTGGGTCTATGACAAGAAAATTTGACAAAGCAATTTGTTGACATCACCATTACCATGTGTGAATGAGTCTATGGGAGTTGGTCATATGGTTATGATCACATTAGTCCCTATTTTTTATGTGCCATATTTGAAGCCATGAAATGAAGCATAGTTGAAGATATTGGGATGTGAAGTTGGATACATAGACATAATACAATAATTTTCTATACTTAGCCAAATTTTCAAAAGGGTTCAAGCAAATCCAAGTAAACATGTTGATGAGGTAAAAATTAACACACATGGAGGTGTTAGGAAAAAATGATTATATCTATTTGTTCATTTTTGTGCTTAGTTATTATGTGCTAAATCTTAGGTCATGTGATGTAGAATGACAAAATATATGCATGAGCAAAGGTCGGATCCTAGACATTTTGATAGTGTTTTCCCACACTTAGTCAAATTTGTAGATGGCAAGAAAATGTTGAGTAGGCATTTTCATAATGTCACATCTTGAACGTATAATTTTTTTTAGAGTAGATGAATATATGGATGGAATCCCATATGTGATAAGATCATATGCACTAAATTATAGGTCATGTGATGAAACACATCAAAAGTTATGTAAGAACAAAGTTGGCCTTCTTAGCAGTTCTAAACATAATTAGTTATGTGGTAGAATAATTTGAGTAAGAAGATTAATGAAATTATATCTTAAATTCATGAAGGATTAAATAATAAAT
>JARHVA010005287.1:155000-260000 GCA_037957365.1 Torreya grandis | reverse complement strand
TTTTTTGAAATTTCAAAAATGTGAACTTATGTAGATAATTAGATATGGCTACACTCAAAATTTGAAGATGGTATAAAAACATGAATTGTATAACTTCAAGTTTAGTTTCCAAAAAAAATAATTTTTTGAAAAATGGTTAAGTATAAATAGGTCCAAAATTTAAAATTTGAGGAGGACCTCCTTTTTTTGTAAGAAATTTTGAATTATACCATTTCATACAATCCACCATTCTTTGAGCATAGTTTAATACTATTAGAAACCCTTTGGTAAATATTTAGATTACCTCTTCTATTGTGTTATGAACTATTTTTTATATTGTTTTGATGAATATTTTTTTATTAATTTTTAAATAAAATATATCATAAAAACTAACAAAAAATGGATAGACATCTATGAAACCCACCCTAAATACCTCAAAAGAAAAAAGAAAATTGATTTTTTTTAAATGTGTGTAGAATTATGCCTAGTTTATTACCATATAATTTGTTTTTAATTTATAACAATGAAAAATAAATAGATAAACATGAATAGGCATGTATGGGTGAGGCATGTAGTGTCCTAAAAAAAAGTGTTGTTAGAAATAAATATAGTTTGAACCCTTAAAATAGCCCAAAAAATATAAAAAATCATACATTTATAAAGAGGACAATGTGCTTGTCTTAAGGGTAATAATTTTTCAAATTTTGATATTTAAATCCATAACATATTTGATAATTGAAGTTAAAATTTGTTGGTTTTTCCTAAAACTCTGAATCTCAACTGTATATGTATAGTCCCAAGCCTTTGTCTCATAAATTAAAACCATTTTTGAGCGTAAAGGCTCATTTTGAAATTCAAATTTAAATAACATGTAAATGTTATATAGTGTGTACATGTTATATAAGGTAACAAATAATGTGTACATGTTATATAAACCATATGCATTTCTTTGACATAAAATGAAACAAACAAATTTCAAGTTTGTTATGGGGGAAAGGTCCCATTAGTCATGCATCCTTATAGGAGAAATGTCAAATTTCATTTTTCTTAAAGGGGAAATGTCTAATGAGCTTTTGATAGTGAATTAATGTGCCAAAACATCGCATTAGACTTTGAATTTTTTTACCTATTTTAATATGTCATCTTAACTACTTATAATTAAGGTTTGAAAGTATAACACATTATACATTTGAAAATATAATTTTTTTTATTACAAGAGGTAATAAAATGCATTTTTTAAACCTATGATAAAAAATTAACCTTTAGTGTACCAATTTTTGTGCATTAGAGTATCAATACTTGACTCGTACTTGTCAAGATGTGATTGGTTACTTTTAATTTATATAATAAATGTTGAATAAGTATTAGATATTACATGTTCAAATTTTGGTGTACTTTAGTATAAATATATTAACCAATATGTTTCATCAATATAACACATGTTAACAAAAGCCTTGTTTGACAATTGAAACATGCACAACTATTGGGATCTTTCCCCTAGTAGGGTAATGATATACCTTACCATCTTACTTGCCTAAAATCCTACTTGCCCTTAAATTTTGTGTTGCTTATTGATATTATCCTGCTTGCCTAAAATCATATCTTACCCTTTTATTATTTCTTTTATATATTTGACTAGACCCCTTTATTTATAAATTTTGAACTAATTTGTTTAAGTGGAAAACCTATTGAATTGGACTATGTAGTATAGATAATGTTGTGTAAGTAGAAATAAGAATTGAGCCCTTGGTGTAGAAGTGTATCTCTTTGATATCTATTTGAATAATTTTATCTAACGTATCCAAATACTTGTGAATCATGTATTTTATTGTTCCAAAAAAATTCCTAAAATGTGTTAAATAAAATCCCTTAAGCTTCCTCCAAGGTCACTTAGTGCATCTAATTCAATTGGTGAATTTGGAGGTCCCAATTAAAAGTCTAAAAAGAGTCTTCTATTGTTAAAATTATTCAATTTTGATTCCCCTAATTTATTCATGTACATTAATCATATTTTTCCTAAAATTAAGATCTCTTGTGAAAATATGGTTAATCCTCCATTCTGTGCACCTCCTTCATCTACCCATCTATCACACATGAGACAACCATCAACCACTCCATCCATTCCCACATAATTTTAAGAGTGTGTCTTGGACATGGGACTAGTACTAACCACATTATGGATGAAATAATTACAATCTCAAAAACAAGCTAGACAACACTTGATGCTCATTAATACTATAGAGTTTTATACCTTACTATGTAATTGGGATGGTAAGATACGAAAGTAGGTTGATAGACCTACAGTGTGTTTACATGTTAAATTATTAAATATTTTGGTCAATTTGTGTACATGTTTTGTTTTGTATAATATTTTGTTTTTATCTCAATAAACTTGAAATGGTCACATGTATCCATTAGTTATGATGCAGTAAATTAATATGTTGTTTTAAGATGACGTGCCTAGTGATGAATGTATAGCTTAGAAAATATATAAATGCACTAGGGAATTTTTTCAAAACCATTAAGGGATGGCATAGACCTTACATTGACAAAGTGTGACATATGTATAAGTTACCCTAGCTCAAACTCTATTGAACTTATTCAAGATACATTAAACCTATGACAATGTCCCTTAAATATGAGACCTGCTTCCCCTCAAGGACGATGTTGAGCAAAAAGACCCAATAATTATTCATGTGGATGATTGATTTATCTCCTCATATAGATGGTTAATTAGAATTTAATACCAATTTGTACCCCCTTACTCAATGTTTTAATATTATATATATTTTGTACATATATTTTTAATCATCCTCTTCATATTTCATTATACTGAGCTTAAATCTTATGATGTGGATTATAATAAAGTGCTACATGTCTCAAAAAATTTGTTCCATATTGGGATTTGAGGTTGAGGCTCATCCATTATTGAATTGTGTTCTCTCATATGTGTAAGACTCAATATAAATGTAAGTTTTTGGATCTCTATAGGTAATTCAAGGTAGATGGATATAAATAATTTGAATACATACATATAAAAAATTGATAATGTTTGGTGCTTGCTTGAAGTCTGAATGGGACCTTAAAGGGATCTACATTATAATTTTCATATAATAATGGAAATTTAGAGGCTCACACCATGTGAATTATTTACTATACATGAGTTGATTGGATTGATGTCGATATTTTAACATTATTGGATTCTATGTATATATGATAAATTTATGAATAGGCCTTATTTGGATTGGTTGGATTGGTGATGGAACATGTATAAGTATCAAATATGTGCATATTTGACAATCTAACACTTCTCTAGGTGTTATAAACATACACATGTGGAAATATTTGATTGGATTGGGAATCTTGAGGCTATGACAAATCTAATGCTTCTAAGACAAGTGATAGTTAGATATCTAACACAAATATATGTGTGTATAAGATACACATGTGCATACATATCTTATATCTGATTTCTATCTCTTTACAACTTTTAAGAATTGACACCTCTAATAGTGTTGACACTTTCAAGTACATTTTAGGTATACATGGTGATATGTAATTGAAGTTGGCCTTTCGGGGCATTATTAACTCTAAAAATTCTAGGACTTAATGCATCTTTGATAGCCTTAACACTTTTGGGTGTATGAGGTACACACATGGGATAATAAGGTTCAATTATAGGGGTAATTCAATCGAGGATGCATAAGAGGCCAATTTGAACCCATTCTTGACATAATTATAAGATCATGATATATATGATTTGGGACAAAATTAAGTATGATTCTATCTATCATGAATTGAACCAATTAGTTGATTAGTTTAATTAGGGACATGATTTGAGAAATATTGAGACCCTAAACCAAATTTATGGCCCAATCAATTGTATAATATAGATGCAACATATATGCCTTAGATAACCATAATTTAATCATAAATGTAAATATGAATGCAAATTTGGCCAATTTCAACCCATTGAACCTAAATTGGAGTCTACAATGTGATTTAAATGGCTAAATTAGGTCATGTTTTGTGACATGTTGACTATAAACCTTAATTTTATCACTTAAACATGTATGTAGTTCCCCTTAACCATAATTTTATGTAATACACATGTATAAACTTATTACACCAAACCCCTAACCCTAAATCCTAATTTTATAACAAACACAACCCATAAGTTCCTTGATTTCATCACAAATGCATAAATTCATAAGTGTAATTAGTGCTAATTTGTGAACCTATTATTCACCTAGTTTTTTAAGGACCTATGATGGGATTTTTGGTAAAATTACCTCATTTTATATTACATATTGATTTTTATCACATAAATAATTAGTCTTATTGCTTCATAGTCTTATCAAGAGTCTTATTGCATCTTGTATTGGAGATTTATGCATCATATTAGGGATTTATGCAACATATTGAGCTTTATTGCATTATATGATAGCCTAATTACATCATATTGAGCCTTATTTCATCATATTATATCCTAAATGCATCATATTATAGATTTATTGCATAAATGATAGTCTTAATGCATCACATGGTAGTCTTATTACATCGTATGATAGACTTATTGCATCATATGATAATCTTATTGCATCATATTGAGCCTTATTGCATTATATAATAGTGTTATTACAACATCTAATAGTCTTACTAAATCATAATAGGGATTTATGCATCATATTATAGTCTTACTAAGTTTTATTGCATCATATTATAGTATTATAATGAAAAAAATACTTGAATATGAGTTGTTTTGCTTGTTTATATAGTATATGCTGATACTTCAAGGAACGCGTACGTGTTATAAAAAAGCATATGAATTCCTATAACATGATTAATTCCTTTAATTAAAAATGAAAACTCAATTTTCAATGTTTATTTTTATCCCTAATCAAGATTGTTATCCCCATAGACATTCTTTGCATACTCTATGTACTTTCTTGGTTGCAATTTTATTGGACCCCACATTTGAAGTAATTTATTAGTTGATTTTATAAAAATGGGATCTGGTTCACATTCAAGGAGGAGGAAGAATTTGAAGAACAAAAAATCAAATAAATTAGAAGAGTTGAGAAAAAAACAAGGTACAAATATAAGTAATTTGTTTCAAACAAGGTACAGACACTAGCCATGATGAGACAAATACCTTAGATACTAAAGTAATTGACAATAATCAATTAAATAATGATAAAATTTATAATAATGAATTGAATTATGATGAAATTCACATTAATTAACTGAATTATGATTAAATTTACAATAGAAAATTAGATAATGTTGGAAATTCACATTCAAAGTTTAAAGTTTTTGATTATGTTGATGAAGAGCATATGCATGATACTTTATCCACAAACAATGAAGAAAATTTAATGGAATAAAAGAATGATGAAATTAATAATGAATAAAATTTCATGGAAACACATAATGAAGAAACAAATAATGAATAAAATTTCATGGAAACATATAATGATTTTGAAATACCCTATGAATGGATTCTACCAATAACAACACCTCTAAGAATTGTGCATAGAAAATATAAGTACTTAATTGAATTTGATGAAAATATTTTCAAACCAATGCATAATAAAATGTGTAACTTCTATTCAATGAGATTGGCTTAATAAATTTTGGATAATTTATTTCATAAATTGGAGTATGATAGTCAAAGATGTAAACTATTTGTTTCATTGATGAAATTGCTTAAGATGAGACCTATAATGTACAAATTAAGACTAAGAACATGTAACATGGATAATGAAAATGATGAAATTGTTTAAAATATACATGATACATATCATATTATAGGCCTAAAATCATGAAACAAATTTTGTAATGTTTCCTTACGTATAATGACAACTTGTACAGTAAGTACTAAAATAGGGAAAAAATGATTGATTTCAAAAACTTGATATAAATAGAAAAACATTATGAAACCAATTTCAAGACATGAAAATCTTAATGATCCCAATATGAAAGATCTCTAGTCATTCTTTGATAGACTTCCACAAAAGGAAAAATCTATAATCGATGCTTTGAAAGAGTTACTTGCACAATTTTGGAAAGATAATACAAGAGTTTTGCCCAATGCAAGAGATGTAGTGAAAAGAAGAATTAGTTCTCATAATCATGAAACATATCTAGAACATTTCTTAGGTATGACTCAAACACAATTGTATTCTAAGTTTTTAGAAAAACATCCATAAATTGTTATTATTCAAAGACCTTTTGAGATGGCCAAACCTTTTTATGTAAAAATAAATCACCCCTGCACCACTTGTTGTAGGCAATATGTTGAATTTTTAATGCACTATGATTTTTTTCATCATATTCATTGTAATTTTCATACTAATAACATTTTTCAAGAGTGTGGCATAGAAGTTCCACTAAAATCAGCTAGGGAATTTATTTCAATATTTTTTGTGAAAGACCAGATGGATAGTTCTTTTATACTAAAGCATGTTTGGATGGAAATTACAACATTTATGGTAGATTGTCAAAATTGAAAAAATGTATCCATGAAGAGTGTAAAAGTGAAATTAGATAGGAATTATTTGGTTTGAGAAAATAAAAATCTATGTCTTATCAAGTAAAATATGGGAAAGAATCTAAAATGTGTGAGCTTGTTATGAAAGAGATACCTATTTCAAAATTTATGGTCAAATTCATGGAGAAAATTATTTACGAGTATACAAGGCATAGACATAGGGATAAATGGTTGGATGAACATTTAAAGATAAGTAAGGATACATTCCCACATGATTCTATTGTTTTAGTAGTCAACTTTACATAGTATTACACATTTAAACCACAAATGGAGGTTCAATCATAGTATTATAACTCAACACAAATTTACATATTTGTGCATATATCATTCATGCATGCACCTAATAGTACAAAACAAGATATAAAAATATTAAAGGAGTATCATTTATATATCATTGATGGCCTATCATATTGTATAGAGTATGTGTAAGGTTGTTTTGATAAGTTATAATGAAAAATGATTCAGAGGGACATTAATTTAAAATGGCATTACTTTTGGTCATACAATTGCACATCATAATTCAATAATGCATAGATGTTTTATTGGTTGAGTAGGATACACATTACCACTGGTGTAGAACATATTTGGGTTTTCACTAAGGCTGGCCATGGAAAAGGGGAGCATGATGGTGTTGGAGAATGTATAAAAAGATCCATTTCAAGAGAGGAGTTAAAATATGAAAATGTTACTAATTTGATTGATGAAAAAAATGTGGTTGACTGGTGCAATGAAAACACATGTCATGGTGCTCAATCAAATTATACTATTCATAGACATTTTTGGTTAATAGAAGAAAAATAATTAGCAAACTATGAGGATTGTATGACTCTAACAAGTTCAAGTGAGCTCCACTCATTTCATAGCTCAAATGTACATTCTTGGACTATTCATATGAAACACTTGGCATGCTTTTTTCTGCATGGATGGACATTGCTTGTAATGAGTGTGAGTCATAAGAGTGGGTGGATGATTGGAGTTCTAACCTCGAATTCCAATCAACACATATTAGGTTCCACCACCATTTTAACTTACTGGTATGACATTCTCACATGACTTTGACCATATATCCGATCTAATACAACCAAGTAAAATATTAATATTTATGTACTATTTATTCTCATAATCTATCTTCATAATGTCATTAAAAATTGTTTTTTATGATGCAAGCCATATTTTTATAGTTATTTAAAATTAGGAAAATGAAGAGGGAACATATTACTACTTATGTAAGTGTGTAGATGGAAAGAAAAAAATGACTTCCTTTATTGTAGATGGAGAAAACATTGATTATCCCACTAGGTCTATGGTAGTCATTGGAACTTGGATTCGATGATATCCTATAAAAAATTCAAACATATGATGTTTAAAGACTTTGAAACTCAGAAGAAGATTCTAAACTATTCAAATTTGGTTCTTGAAATGAATATTTAATTACAAAAATATCATAGGAGGCTAAGAAACAAAAATCTATGGAAAGTTCGTGAGTCAGACAATGAAGCTATTCTTGATACTATCAATATTATAGCTAATATAAGTGGTTCATTATATTAAAATGCACATTTATTTTGACATGTAAAATGTATATGTAACTAATTTTACTAAATGTCTTTAATTTTATAGGTAGCATGTGCATAAATTTCATCTTTAATTACGCACTATCATTTTATTGTAGGTTAGTAATGCCAAATTAACTTCCACTTTCATGTGGTTAGCACCATTAGTATGTAATTTCATATTCTTAAAGCTAAGAGAATATTTATAAAAGTACTTTTCATTTATACACTCCTAAATAATCACTCATGATATTTTTATTTCTCCTTATAACCTTCCAAACACATTTGTTGTCAGTGTTTCCATGCTCTAGAATAGTAGTGAAAATGCACTTTCGGGTGGAAGTGGGTGTCATCATTGTTGGAACATGTGTGTGTGTGTGTGCGTGTGCATGTGCGTGTGTGTGTGCGTGTGCGTGTGCGTGTGTGTGTGTGCGTGTGTGTGTGTGCGTGTGTGTGCGTGTGTGTGTGTGTGTGTGCGTGTGTGTGTGTGCGTGTGTGTGTGTGTGTGTGTGTGTGTGTGTGTGTGTGTGTGTGTGTGTGTGTGTGTGTGTGTGTGTGTGTGTGTGTGTGTGTGTGTGTGCGCGCGCGTGCGTGCGTGCATGCACGCACGCTCAAAGTGATGGATTTACACCTACTGGTCCTAGAGGCAAAGTTACTAGTTGGATGTCAAGAAGTTGTCTCTTCATTACCAAAAAATTGTATTTAGCACCTTTTAATGCAAATTCTAGCACATATTGCTCATAGATATGATTTAGACTATATTCAAGGTGTAATTACAGTACTTTCCTACACACAAAATGGGTCTTATGGTTCCACCATATGACTTACATTTTTGGTTTTATACATGCCTAAAGTTACACTAAAAATTAGCATCTTTCTTGTATTAGGAAGAGCATTCTTGAGCCTAGAATGGGTGGTGGGTTTGTCATCTAGGCTAGATGGGAGGTCGGTAACCTAGTTATATATTTTAGTCACCACTTTGGACATGTTTTTAGTTCCAATTTTTAGCGAATAGGCACCAAAAATTGAGTTCTTGAATCGTAGCTTCAACTTCGACAACATTTGTTGTCAATGTTTTTGTGCTCTAGAACAGTAGTGAAAATGCTCGTGTGGGTGGAAGTGGGTGTCAAGGTTATTTTAAAACATATAGTTTTCCTATATATATATATATATATATATATATATATATATATATATATATATATATATATATGTTCTCAAAGTGGTGGATTTGGACTTTCCAGTCCCAGAGGCAAATTTTCTAGTTGGAGGTCAAGAAGTTGTCTCTTCACTACCAAAAATTTTCATCTTAGGACCCTTTACTAAAAATTCTAGAATGGATTTATTTTAGAGGTGATTCAGAATAGATTCAAGGTGTAATTATAGGAATTTTCTATCCACATTATAGATTTTATGGTTTATCCATATGACTTAAATTTTTGGTTTTATGCATGCCTAAAGTTAGGCTAAAAATTAGCATCTTTCTTATATTGGGAAGGGTGTTCTTGAGCCCAAAATGGGTGATGGGTTTATCATTTGAGTTATATGGGAGGTCAATAACCTAGTTTTAGACATTATTTTACCATTTAGATGTGTTTTTAGTGCCATTTGTTAGCCAAAAATCATAAAAAATTTAGTTCTTGGATCATAGCTTCAACTTTGACAATAGTAGTTGTCAATGTTTATGTGATCTAGAATAGTAGTGAAAATAATCTTATAGATGGAAATGGGTGTCACAGTTGATATAAAATGTGTAATTTTCCTATATAGATGTTCTTTAAGTGGTGGATTTGCACTTTCTAGTCCCAAAGGCAAAGTTTCTAGTTGGAGGTCAAGAAGTTATCTCTTCACTACCAAAAATTGGCATTTTATGACCCTTTACTGAAAATTATAGAAATAATTGATCTTAGAGGTGATTAAAACTATATTTAGGGTATATTTATAGGACTTTCCCATGAACATGATTAATATTATGGTTCCTTTATATGACTTATAGTTTTGGTTTTATGCATGCCTAAAGTTAGGCTAAAAATCAACATCTTTTTTGTATTGGGAAGGGCATTCTTGAGCCTGGAATGGGTAGTGGGTTTGTCGTACGATCTAGATGGGAGGTTAAATACCTGGTAATATACATTATTATCCCATTTTTATGTGTTGGTATGCTATTTTTTAGCCAACAAGCACCAAAAATTGAGTGCCCAAACCATATCTTCAACTTTGAAAATATTTGTTGTTAGTGTTTTCGTGCTCTAGAACAGTAGTGAAAACTCAGTTATGGGTGGAAGTGGGTGTCAAGGTTCTTATAAAATGTATATTTTTTTCATATATATTTGATAAAATTGATTTATTTTCACCTATTGATACTAGATTCAAAATTTCTAGTTAGATGTAGAGGATATTATGACAAAACTTTTGGTGGGGAATGAAAAGATGGATCAATTATGCCAACCCACCGAACTTGTACCCACAAACCATATTTACACAAAATATAAATGGAAGAGTTTTTAGGCCTAATATTTGAATCTAGTAAGGGGAAATAAGTAGATAATTTGGAAGAGTGGATGTCTAAACTTGTGAGAACTTTTGTTTAATATTAAAATAAGTATTATATGTGTGACAGTGGGGTCAAGAGTGAGCAATAAGCTCACAGGGGAAAAATAATATTTAATAACATGAATTAGGCATATTAGACCTTATATTCCTACTTGGGAAATAGTTTTAAATAGGTACAAGGAAGACTTTTGGCCTTTAATGAAGGTTGGTTGACATGTTTGAGGAAACGGTAGGAGGTTGGAATCTATTATATTTGACTCTAAGTGTATATAGACAAGCATCAAGTCATCGAGTACATTGAAACAAGTTGGGATGATTAGTTGTATAATTTTACTCAATTATCTTCATTACAAACCAAGTAAAAAGAGGATGATGACTCATTTGTGAAATTTGACTAGGAAGAGATATGTCACTAACTTTTGCCAAATTGGGTATACAGGCCAAATTATGTCAGATCGAATCACAAAATTTGGTGGAGAGGCTCATTATGACCTATTATACCCATTAAATGTATTTTTATGGATTTTTTACAATGGATAATATTCAATATAGTAGTACAGTCAACCCTATGTCTAATCATGATCAACATTGGAGACTACCTTGCAGACATTGGTTAGTTTGGGGCATCTATAGGTTGAGTCAAAGAATGAAATTTGGTATAAATGGTATATGTGACCTAATATAATATCCCATTCCATCCTAAATATCATATAAAGAGTGAAATTTCCCACTATTTTGACATAGTCCTCTTATAGTCGAAGGGCATCCATTGAAGATTTCTAAATGTTTTGTTAGCTCTAGATGCTAGGAAGTAGATTAGGCCTTAGATAGCTCTTAAAACCATAAAATATGATGTTTTAAACCTATATTATCATATGTAAGTCATCATAATTAGGTTTTTCTTACAAAATTTTTAGACAATACAAGTTTTTTCATGAAGGAAGCATGTTGGTAGCTCAAGGTAAATTGTGGTAAAAAGGGTGGGCATCATTGTGTCCATAATGTGTGGAATGAGAGAGTGATATTATCTAGGTACTTTAAGTGGGTTATACTAGGTATGTTATGATCATCTAATACCATATATAACAATAGGTTGAGATCTTAGAACATATACCAATATTTTCTCCTTGAGACCCAAAGAATGTGCCTAGGAAGAAACTAGAAAGAGATAGAGAGGAAATTTATGAATGAGACATGATTGGAATAATGTAAAAGATGTATGGATAGAGTTCAATGCCATCAAGGAGGTTATACTAAGATTACAAAGAATAATTACTAGGTGAAAGAAGGTAAATTAAGTCTAAAGAGTCAAAATAAGAGCGAGCTTATGAAAGGAGATTCAAATCAAACCATAGCAAGTGAATGTCATCAGTTGGGTTTAAAACTAGATAGTAATGTTTCTATAGAATTCTCTTCCATACCTCTACATCATCATACATTCATATGTAACCACTGATATTCTTTGTTTATTATAAGGGTTTGATTTACAACATTATCCTAGAAAGTTATTCTCAATCTTATAACATTTGTAATCCTTAATAATACTTCAAAACCAATAATTTATAATACTCTAAACACTAGTGATTCAAACAAGATTTACTTCATTAGTTTTCTTAAATATTCATGTACAAAATAAGAATGTCATGTATGAATGTCATATATAGGTATACAATGTCAATAATACATGTATTTCCATATAGGCATATAAAAAATTACATCATGTCTAACAACATAGTATCTAATGTCGAGTGAATACATCATGTATGCATACACAATGCCAAAAATTCATACATTGTCATATAGGCATACAAAAAAATACATCATATACAACATTCTAATCATCAAATAATCTCCCTCTCTTTGCCTTCTTTGAAGAAGACTCTCCTTGGGATGCCCTATTTGTAGATGGAGATATCTTTAATGCCTTAGAATGATCTAAGGTTTGACTATGAGTATTATGCTCATAGCTCACTTGTAGTTGAACATATTAAAATAAAAAAATATATTATAAAATTAATAAGTATACATAAAACCAAGTTAAAAAAAATCATGTTTTAAACTATAATAAAAACATCATTTAAACATGCACTTACCATAATCTCATAGTCTTCCTCAATTTGCCATTGACGTTTGACTATGTTAGGTCTAGGTTTAGCTACATGAATAGGTGTGTTAAATGATGAAGAAACATGAGGAACTATCACAGTAGTCATCTAAAATGTGTAAATTGGTTTTTACCTTTTCAATTTTCAAATATAACTTAAAAAATTAACATTATATTTATATAAAATATACTTTCATGTGTGTAGAGACTCCCAACATATCTAAACCAAATGTGTGTGCCAATAACTTATCAGTCAAGACCACATCCTCCAAGCCCCCTAAAGCACCACCATCATCATTTTAAGGACTAATGCATATAACACCATAACATCTACATGGGTGGGGGTGGGTATGACCACTAGTTAGAGTATCTTGAGCATCTATCATTGAAAGTCTTATCATATGATGAATGAGTGTATTAGTAAGCATACTAAGCATATCAAAGTGTCTATCTCCATCACCTCTATCACCATAGAGGTAATATTTAAATGAAGTGGTTTTTGGGTAAGGATCCTTGTAGGCTGATTAGGTGCATGATGTGTACATGGTCGATCTTATGTAGAACATTTCCCTTAGCCCTAAAACTCACCATAGTCAAAGTAGTTTAGAATTTGATTAAGGACAAACTCACAATAGATTTTATTCATAAATTATAAAGGGACCTCATGTTTATTACAAGGGGTATAGTCAAACACCATCCACCATCACTCCCAAAAATTAGCCTTAATCAAATCTTATTGACATCAATGGATTGGGAAATATTTGGTCATTATGGGAAATGGGGCATTAGTGGTCAGGTCAATAAATAAGGCACAAATTTGATCTTTTATTATATTTTTGTTCTTCACCTTAGATGCATATAATGTTTTAGCATAGTAAACCCTACAACTATCCCTATATTATCTCCATCTATCAATTTGATTCATTATCGAGTCAACTTGACCTAATACTAACTCTAGGTTATTGGTCAAATAGGTGTGGGGGGTGTTTGTGGAAGTGAGCTCCCTCATTCTCCTAATTATTTTCTTGATTTCAATTTTGTTCTCTATTATGTGAGTAACTATATCTTCGTAGCTACTTGGGGGATCTAGGGAAACTATAGGAGGGTTAGGCAGAGGGTTAGGTATAGGGTTATGAGGGTTAGGAGGGTTGGATAGAATGTTAGGTGGAGGATGCTAACCTATTGGAGAAAAAATATTAAAAAAAACATGCAATTCACATCTTAAAAAAATCAAAAAAATTGATTTAATCTACAAAAAACATACCTCTTCTTCATGGTCGCATCGTTGATCTAGTGAATGGAGGGTAAAATATGAATCTTTTAGGCCAAAAAAATAGCTTTAGGGTGAAAATGTGAATGGAAATCAGTAAAAGGTGAATGAGAGTCAATAAAATGTGAATGGATAAAATGTAGAGGATGAGGGTTTTTTTAATTTTATAGTTTCAATAACATGTACATATTATTGAAACATATAGGAATGTGTATGTCTTACTATAATGTATATATGTTTATATAATTTTAAATAACATGTATACATTATTTTTATAATGTGTATGCATTATGGCTCAAGAATCTAAAGCCATAACGTGTATGAATTATAAAAATAATGCATACATGTTATGTTATAATTCATACACATTATGGGTTATGTTAATAGAATTATCCCCCATCTCTGTGCACATATCCATACCAAGTTTAGATAGTTATATAACCTTGTGCTGAAAAAAGGTACATATGTCATCCCTTTTTGTCTCATTTTGGTCTTACAAAAGGACACTCAAGTTGAAAGGACATTCTGGTTGGCCTAACATGAAGCTTGGTGTTGTAATTTTTTTGGTAAGGTACTTGAAATTTCAACAAGGCCAGGTTGAACACTTTCCTTATGAATGGTTATTAAACCCTCCTACCATGTCAAGAGGTAAATAGTTAATAATGATTCTTGTTCTTATTATGGGTTATGTAAGTTATTACTTATTTTTGAATACTTAGCTATTATTGTTCCTATGTTATAGAATGTTTTATGAAAAGGGTGCTAGTTGGGAAGATGCACATCTTTTTAAGTAGCATTACTATTGGCTATTTGACTAGTCACCAGGATGACTCCTCTTTAATTAGGAGAGAATGTTATGACCCACATATATGATAAATTATAGATTGTTATTTTGGACATTATATAACATGATTTATAAGTTTTGGTTGATATTTATCTATGTGTGACCAATGATGGGTTACGATGCAGATGTTATAGTCTGTTATCATAATTATTGTTGATATTTTTGATCCATTTCTATTTTAGATCATTATGATGGATTTAATTATATCTCACTTCTATTATATTTAGTTCATAATTATTTTATTAACTAATATATATTTTTATCATCCAAATGTTGTTGATATAATATTTGGTGGTTGTAGGTATTGGATAATGAGTTACGATAGAGATGGAGTCCAATGCTCGAGGGTTATGAAATAAAGGCAATTGACTCAGGTAAAAAAGGAAAACATTAATGAACTAAAACTTCTAGTAGTCTATCTTTTTGTATTTTCTAATTTATATACTTTTTGACTTATTAGTCATGCTTTTGGTTTATCTCACTTGGTTTTTTTGTTGTGGGATTTGATTATAATAATTTTATATGTAAATTTCAATTATTGTTCTATCTTGTCCTCATATGTTTCTGTTTGAATTTTGAAATGAGTCAATGTTGTCTCCTTATTTGGATTATTCATCATGTGACTTATTGTGTCTTAGTTGAATATGGTTTTATTATTATTATTTTTATTAATCATTATTATCATTATCATTTTGATTAAATTTTGTTGACTTAGCCTAGCCTCCATACCCCCTCCCCCATCACACTCTCTCTCTGCTCTTTAACTCCTAGAAAAATAATAATATTGAATATAATATAATTCAAATTAATAATAAATTATTATTTGGAAAATTAAAAATGGCCATTAATGATTTTTGGCAAATTAAAAATTGGTCATTCTCACTTAGCCATGGGACTTGATTAAAACATTATTTTGATAATTAACAAAATTTTCCTTGGCCATGAATTTGAGCTAAATCAAATTACATTTTGGGCTATCATTATTCTATTATTTTGGAAAATAAATATGTTACATGGGCCATGGATTTTGACCAAGGGAAATATGATCTGAAATATCATTTCATTTTTTTTATATGGGCAAAAATATAATTCACCTCATTTATGATTTTGGTGATTGAGGAGCTGAGATCATCCCCCAAGCCACCCCTGTCACATAATTCATAGAGTTTTTAAGGAGATGAAGGAGAGATAAAGAGGGAGGTATGGGGAAGAATAAGGAAAGAAGGAGAGAAAAGGAGGAAGGTGAAGAGATAGATGAGATAGATACAAACCCTTGGGAGAGTTGGTTGATCGCACAATCTTCCTGATGTGGAGTGAGAATCTATTGATTGGTTGAGGCTATTAAGGGGGCTTGGAAAGGTATTAAATCACATAGTAAAATTCCATTTTCTCCTCCTTTTGGATTGCAATAAAAATAAGTTTTTATAATTTTTAATTTCTTGCAGAAGTTGTTTATTGACTACATGTTGGTGGGTAAATAATAATAATAATTTACTTGCAGGCTTATGAAGAAGTCAAATGAATTCCTAATGAACCTATAAGGGCTTATGAGAGATTATTTTGTGTAAATATATATTAAATTTCACCATGGCTGCCAATAAAAATTTAATTTCAGATTTGGGGTTTTTAAAAATTACTTAAATTCAGCCCAAAACCTATTAATAAATTATGGTTGAGTGTATGGAAATTATTTCTAGTTTTATTTATTTTATTTGGCTAAAATAAGGCAAACTGGATCAACCTAGGTCCAAACATTAACATCATTACTTACCTATTAGAAAATGGCACCCTATTTAATTCATGCACAAAAGATTTAATGTTTTTATTTATCCATTATTATTAATTTTTTTTTAATAGTTGCTTAGATTTTAGGCTTGAAAGTTAAATTTTTAAGCCATTATGCTAGCAAAACTTTTGCATAACTTTGTGGGTTTTTGGTAAAAGAAGTTTTTGTTGATGTCAAGGTTTGGGAAACTATTTTTAGATAAAACAATGTCTTTATTTATCTATTTTTGTGAATTTAAGTTGTTATTCAAAATTTTTCAGATTTTAAATTGTTATATTGACAAAATTTTGTTAAAACATTGTGTTTTTTGTTAAATCAATTATATTGATACTTGGTGATTTTAGAAACCCTTCTGGGCTGAAATTATTATCATTCATAATTAATATATTTGTTTTAGCATGCTAGAAATGGTGAAATTATTTTCTAAATTTGTGTAAATTCCATACTTACCTGTTACATAAGACTTAAACCAGTTTGATGATTAAACTTGGAGAAATCATCACAAAGGCACAAAGTTTTAAGTGGCTAAAAAATAACAAGTTTGGTCAATTGGTAATAACTATGTGAGATGTTTGATATGGTCTTATTCCTCATGAATTCTTTAACTATGTCATGTTGAAGACATTTTTTTGTTTCTTTTATTTTTTTGGTTCACTTAGAACAAATGATGAAGGTGTATGAGGTCACATAAATTAATATGCAAACTTCTAGAAACCTTCATATGAAAACTGGTTTACTAAGTTTTTTATGAGTGATTCTGTTGATGTTTCTATATGAAAGAATTTATTATTGTACTACTACAAATTAATGGGTTCATTTCTCTTTATATCTGGCCTACATTCTTGAAATCTTGAAATCTAGACTCTACCTCCCCACTTATGGTTAGGGGTAGTAAGGGTCACTAATTGCGGGTCTCCTAGGATGGGTCAAGATGGGATGTCTTGAGAAAGAAAGATAAATATTCATAATTATATTTTTATTTATATTGTGAATTTAATACATTGTTGATGAAAAATGCTTTGTAAATTATTTATTTAAATATAAAATTTGGAATCATCACTTTAAATTATAGGTTAATAATTTAGTTTCAATAGTTTTATGTAATCTCGTGTGTTCAGTATTCTATTTGATGTTAGATTGTAAATTTTGTTCCACTTGTAGCATTACATTTATTTCATTGGATTATGTTATAAAATTAGTTTTTACTCACTTGAACATAAGTACTAAAAAGTTTATCTACATGGTTGAATTTCAAAGATTATTTCATCTTGACATAGTTCTATTATGAAAGAGCTTAACATTTTGATTTATAATCTATTGTAAGTAAAATTTGTAGCTTTTTATATTAATTTAATTGGTTATTATTTTATTTCACATCATTGTAACTAAATTAATTTAGCCTACTTGTTGATTATCAATAACCACCTACATGTTCATTTAATTTAAAACTATTATATCATCAAGTTATTAATTTCAATACAATTTAAATTGCAATCATGCTTTACATGTATATTTCTTTATTTACAAATAGATATCAACCTGTAGCATCTTTGTTGACTAAATAAATGAGATGAGAAAGAAATTTTTATTTTCAAGTTATGTTTTATGAGCACTTTAATAAGGTCAAAATGAATTAATATCAAAATCTTCACTTGTTAGAACAAGTTATAATTCATTTTCATTAAGGTAGAATCTTGTCTAAATTATTAGTTTTAATGAATCTAAGACATGTTAGATACAAACAACATTGTTATTATTTTGTCATAATGTGTCATCACTCTTTCAATGGTAAAATTAACTATCTATTGGTTTTAGGAAGCCATCAATAACCTCAAGTGCATAGGATCAATGTTATTATTATCTACTGCTCTAATTCTTAATTTATAATTTTTTATGCACAACAAATGTATACTCAAATTTGAGTATAAATATGCATAGTGATATACTAGAAAATAATTTTTTTCATTAAATAAAAATTCAACAAGCTCAAACATGTTTAAGAAAATATAAATATATATATGATTGTATTTTGTGTATGACATGATCATGGTTGTTAAAATATAAAATAATGTTAGCATTCCTAAAGAAAAAAAATCATAAATTTATGTGTCATGGATTTATTTTAATGCATTTTATTAAATTGATCATCTCTCAATCATTACCAAATGACACATAACCAATACTAGAGAAACATAATTCTCTAGAATATTAATTATGGGATGGTCTAGTGGTAGTATTATGCCACTATGGGTTAAGAATATCATATTTACTCACAAACAACAATGTTTTGATGAAAACTATAAATTTATTAGTTTAAATTAATTAAGTAAATAATTAGTTACAATGACCCCACAACATAATATCATGGTATAATGACCTCAAATTAGGGGTAATACAATTTATATCCTTCACTTGAATCTAGTATTTGAATTACATAGGTGTAGTCTACATGTTAAACTTTATTCAAATCATAACCATTCCTTAAAATTGTTAGATAATTTTTTGGATAACATTTAAAACCTAACTGATTATATTTGACAACCCAAGCTATAAGAATAACAAGTTTATTATCCTATCCTAAACCATGTTTAATTGATTACAAACACTTAGGATAAGGACACTTAGGTGATCCTATTAAGAAGGTATTTTCTACCATGAAATCCTCAATATATCAATATGGATCACATATCAATACACATTGAATCACATGAGGAGATTTCTAGGTCAATAATCTTCCTTTTAGAATATTCTATGGACAATTACCCTAACTAAGGGTTTCATGAATGTAAACATGACACTAGGATATGAAAAAACAAACTTTAGATTATAAAACATTTATTTCTCCATTGTGAACTCTAAAAGAAGGGATTCTTGATTTATTTTTGTGTGGTCATTTCACTCTGGTAATTGAGGTCACTATCAGTAGCCTAAATTAAAACTAACTAACTTATCATGGGTAGGCCTATAATCTAGTAAACATCAAGGAGATTGATCATCCACCCAAAAGAGCTTGGGGGAACATATACATATTCCAATTAGGTTCCTAATAGGTCATAAAATTTCATAACATTATATTGGATGTTGGGATGATCCCCACCTATATAATTTATATAATCCTTGCATGGTCAATGATGGCTAACTCATCTATTGTCAAGATAACTAAGAATCAAAGGATCCACTACTGATCTTAAGCTCTAGTCCAATGTATGTACCCCCATAAAATATAAAAATAAATAACTATTTAATGTAAGGACCAAACCTATGCTTCATAATCCCTCATTTTTCTATTTTATCCCTTTATAAAGGGGATAAAACTACCCCCTTCTCTAGATGATGGTTATGTAGTTGTCATAGATTATTATACAATTGCCACAACCAGCTATGTAATTGATTCTAAAATAAAGTTATAGAACCAAATGTTATCCATATTATCATGGTTATGTAACCACTAAAATATTTTCATAACTGGTAGTCTAAATATATTATAAGCTTCATCCCTAAGTGGTGGTCTCATTCATTATCTACATGCCCTCCCAACCCCCCAAAAAACCCATAAAATTCATCTCAATTAATAAAAATTCTACATTATCCTAGTCCACTCAATCTAACAATCATTTCAAAACAAAAAATTCTCATTTTCATTGGTTTTTATCTAGATTTAAAATGAAATTTCAAAAATTGGGGTAAAATATAAAAGCATATAAAAGCCTACCTAGCCTTGCTTAGTAGCTCCTCTCACTAATAGATTATCTATCCCCTCATTCTCCTCTTTCTATTGACTAATTTTGTTCTCAAAATGGCCATGGTAAATCTATATCTATAGAATAAATAATAGATAAATGCATAAATGAGTTAGTTTTTAGAAATTTTTCAAATATATGGACCCCCAAACAAGTCATTTTAACTCAAAAAAATTCCAAACTAGGCATGTTTCTCTATTTCTATTACATTATTCATGTTACATTATATATTATTAAGATTTATATTTTAAAAATAAAAAATTAATGAGTCTTATAGTTATCTTATATCATAGCTTGTGATTTTGTTGGTACATGATGACTTGGTGTTAGATTCAGTCCCCTAATGGGAGATTCAAGTAGTATGATACTCCCCATGTATATAGTATGTATTCTTATCCAAAGTTAGGTTACATATTTTAATTTCCACGTTTATTACATTTAAATTGACTCTTATTATCTTCTTACAAGTTGTTTGTATTCCTCTCTAGCTTTGTTCCACCACTTAGGTAAGTAAGTTAAGTATTCCTAACCTCTTATTTCATTTTTACATGCTTTTACTTGAGACCGAACCTTACCAACTTGTGATAAGGTACCATCCTAAGGGATAAATATGTATGCACCTAAATTTTACATGGTGTGAAAGTATAGATAAAAATATAATGATGTAATGATCTCTTATTTTTTCTCCACAAGGAACTCTTTAGCTCTTTTTCCTCTTTCTACTTCCTTATTCCTTTACCTCCTTTTGACATCCTTTATTTGAATTCTATAACTTATGTCAACTTATTTCAAACAATTACCATTGGGGATGAAAATACCATTCTAGGATACATAACTTTCCCCCTCTATTATGAAACCACCCATCTAATTGCGTGATTATGGAAGGATGAAATTCCCACTATGTGTGACAAAATCACTACCTTATATTACAAAACTGTTCCTCTAATTAGACAACTACTATGGTGGGTTTGTAATATAGGTGGAAATTATGTCATGAAGAGGATGTCTTAAATTGAAATATGGGTGGTTCTAAAAATATGGGGTTTTATCTTCAATATTGGTGGTTTTAAAACTACAATTGTATAAAGGAGTGGTTTTTTTCTATTATAATTATCTTCCAAAATTAGTTTCTAAAAATCATTCTTTGATGTGTTTTATGTGATTATTATCATGTTTCTTATCAATTCATCCTAAGTTTTCCTCCAACCGAGAACAACTCATTTCATCTTCTATTTTTAGTTATTTTAAGCTCCTCCCAAGTTTAACTACATGTTGAACTCAGTTAAACTATCTCATGCAAGTTATTAAATCTTTATATAAAAAGTCTATTTTTTTCCTAATTTCAAATCCAAAAATTTCCCTTAGAAGTTATTATGATCATACTATAATTACATGAATATCTATCTTCTATATTTTTTATTTCAACTACATTTCCATAGGTGTATACGTGTTATTGGTCCAACAACTTAATCTTTACAAACCAAATCATTGGTCAGTGTTAATTCAACTACTCTCTATTTGTGGTGGTGTCTCTTATCCTTCTCCATTTTTTCCATATCTTATTCATCCTATAGTTAGATATTTCAAAAAATTCACACAAATATAAAAGGATTTAACATACTAAGGATTATTTTATTAACATGCTAAATACATTATAGATGATTTATGCCTTTGTCAGGTTGGAGTCTCTTTTGATTCTGGTATTTTTTATTTGTTTTATTAGATTAGTGAAGTTTTTTTTGCATTATATTAATTTTTTAATTCATAAAGGAGAAAATTTGATAGGGAGATAAGTTTATTTCTCATTGTCTTTGCTACCAAAAAGAAAGAGTAGTTAGTTTTGAATATTCTTGCATTTAAATAGATTTATTTGCCTCTCCATAAGTAAACCATTCCACAAAAAATCCATAATAAGATATTAGTTAACTTTCAAAACATTCCTAACCAACATATATTTTCACTTTCAAAGATAAAATAAGTTTTCTTGCATTCAAAACAACCAACCAACAACCACAAGAGCTTAGACAATCTTAGGAACATAAATAAAGCTATCATATCTCTAATTTTGTTAGTTTTGGTAAATTAAAAATGATATTATTTCCTCTTGAAAACATAATTTTTTTTTTTAAAAATTTATTGTATCTCTTTAGTAAATCATTTGAAAATATTATTTGTAGACAAAGAAATTAAAAAAACATTTTGTGGCATTACTATTTTAGACTAAATTTATTTTTGTATTAATTACATATTTAAAAGACATAGTTTACATAATTAATCCATCCCAAATAAACAAAAAAAAAAATACAAAGACACCACCACCTAGTTTTCATGTAGATAAAGGTAGGAAAAATTATCACTTTTCATAATAGTATAGGTTTATTCCTCTTTCCTTTCCATGCATTTTGAACTATTTGAAAAGGGTAAAAATAAGTTTTGTTTTGATTTACTCTCATTTTTATCATTTATTTTATTTCATCATTTCAATTTCAAAAATAAAAAAATATTTCTATAAACTCTAGAAAACCCAAAAATAATCCAAAATACAATAAAAACTCAAAAAATAAAAATAGTTCACTAGGCCTTGCTAACACGTGCAACAATCCATGATACATACAAGACTTTCCTATTCACGAAATCACCCTAAAAAAATCCTTTATTTAAGAATCACAAAAATAATACACAACAAACCATTATATAAATAATATTATATGCTTCACCTAAATTCCTTAGGATGAACCTTCCCAAGACATCAGGTCTTATCTACCATTGTTTACTTCCTAGGGTTAGAGTGCCTAGTACCATAGTTGGTATACAATATTATATTAATACCAAAATAATACATGAGGTTTTATGTTCCATCCTACTTCATTATCTTATTATAAAATCCTTGAGTAATTTGGATGACAAGAATGAATTCCTAATCTACGTATCATTCTCCTTCCTCATAACAGAGGCCATCACTATAGCCTTAACTAGTCTTAGTTTCTTATCCATACCTCCTTACTCTCCTTGGGTATATCCTCATATTATATCATTCACATTTTATGGATGACATTGATGAGGCATAGTCAATTTGGCACAATATATCTTTTCACATGAGTCATTCATCCTAATCTCCCCCATTTCTCTATTCCTAGCATCGACCAAGAGCTCCATCTTCATGTGATCTTAGATATCGAAGGGCCTTGTATATTTATTTAAACATAGATTAATGCTATTAATGAGCATTGTGACTTTTCTAAGGTATTTTGTTTCCCCCATGACAACCCATTACCACCACCCATTTTGAATCCTAATACACCTAATAACCAACCCAATCCATAGCCCATCCATTACATTAGCTACCTTAGCCAGATTTTAGGGAGTCAAGTGAATAATTTAGCATGTAATATTTGTTTGTACATATGTTTCATCCATAAATAACTTATAAATTTATTGTAAAGACACAAAAATGTGAGCTAGTACATCATTCTATTGCATCGATCATACCCTATGTAGTCATCCATGCTTATATTTTATACTACATATTTTAGGAATTAAACTAAAATGACCATGCTTATCTACCTAACATTACCATCCATAACCCATTTTATCATCCATTTTCACCAAATTTTATACTTCATCAACCATACCCTATGATATTGGATAACCTTTTTCTTAAATATATTAGAATTAGCTTATGTATAAGCTAAGAGTTTATTTTCACTATTTAAAATATTTTAGCCAAGTTGACGTAATTGTTCAAGGGTGGAGATTTATTTCCAAGTCCTTAATAATACCCTTGGTCATACTTTTATATATTTTAACCAGCCATTACATGTCCTAAATCTATACTCATTTTGACCCTTGATGGGGAAAATTTTGCTACATATATTTTCCCTAACCAGATTTCCTAATCTAGCTCATTTTTAGCAAAAATGAAAAAAATAAAAAATAAATGCACCATTACTTATAAATCTCAAGCTAAAATTATGATACATTTTCCAACATATTTTCCTCCTAGTATGCGAGCCATAATCTCTTGTAGCACTATTTTTGGTCACATAGGGATCTTTTTTTCCAAAATATAAAATTGTAAATAATTATTTTTTAGCTAATTATATTATAAAACAAATTAAATTTTGAAACATACATTATTTTACCATGATATTCCATTTTTCACCCATATCTTTATTTCCATAGGTCATTTTCATGTACTACACAAAGCTCTAGAATATTGGTGAGATAGATAATTTTTAGATGCTAACATTAAAAATTTAAATTTTTTTGTATTTTTATCTCATTTTTTAGGTCCACCATTCATACTTTCTGATGGGCACATTTATCACTTTTGACACATGTAGCATCATCTACAATTAGCAAGGTAAGTGAAGGTATTTATTTTCATTTTATTTGGTTTCAATTATTTTATCATTTTTTTTTTTTTTTTTTTTTATGTTTTTATGTTTCTATCTAAAATTACCATCTCACATTACATATTATGAAAAATGATAAGATTTTGGTGATGCATATAAATAAAAATGGTATTTTTCACTCTATCAAATTAATTATAATTTCACTAGTAATGGCTTATTGACACATTAATCTGTTTGATTGTACACCTTAAAGGGTGCACCAATAATGGGATGGGATCAACTCATGGTACTTTGTGAAAAAAAAAATATTACTCTATCACACCATCACTAATATCAATATAGCCTCATTTGATTCTTTGTCCATCTTTCATCTCCCTCTACCTTCCATCTAGATTTGATAGCTTCCATATATCTTATAATATTAGCCTATCCAACATCATACTTTTTGTAATTAAATATCCTTTATATTTTATTAGATATCCTAATATATTTTTAAGTATGTATTTTGACATTTTTATTATATCACCCTATTTGATACCATATTGTACTAGCTGACATCTTCCAACTATATTGGGCTAGCTGATACCAATATCTTGGAGATTATGATTGATTTTACTTATTTTATCTATACATATAAGGGTCACATTTCATTCCTAATAATATACATTTCATCAATATATTTTGATTTTTCTCACATTTCTACCCATAATTAGTGTTTTATAGAGTTATAGGCTTTAAAACTTTATCTTGGAGGTTTACCTATCTTTTAATGTCATTCAAACTCAATAGGATAGGTCTTTTTGAGTTTATAACTAATAATATCTAGGTATTCATCCATTAATTTTAGGTATTCAACCTAAATCATCTCTTTCAAATCTCCTCTTTAGCTAAAGGAGTATATTCAAG
Organism: Torreya grandis; assembly: GCA_037957365.1. NCBI lineage: Eukaryota > Viridiplantae > Streptophyta > Pinopsida > Cupressales > Taxaceae > Torreya > Torreya grandis. Next base: position 234,357 of record JARHVA010005287.1, on the reverse strand, counting down.
AATTGATAAGTCTACCCCAAGGTAAGTATTTTTATCCCTAGACCATTTCCTTTACTTAGTAGATTAGATGTTGTTTATTTATTTATGTATTCTTGATCATGCTCATCCTTATACCAAATAAGCTAGTGTACTTGTAGGGTTTCTTAAGTTTCAATTTTATCACCTTAGGTTTCATATAGCCACATTTGGTTGACCATTGCACCTTGACTTTTTTATAATCACTTACTCATAATATTCATTAAATATAATCATTTACAATTATTTACTTGCATATTTACAATCCTAGTTATAAAAATTTATCTTTGTTTATGTATAGTGAGAGATATATCCTTATGTTATAGGTTTAGGCTTTGGAACCTTTTCTTCTTGAAATTTGAATTTTAGGTTGCACTTGTATACAATAAGAATTAAAGGGAAAAGATGCATTAGTCACTTGTTAGAAGATAATTCATATAAAAAAAAATTAAGACAAAGGATTCTTAAGCATAGATACTAGGGGTAACTTGATAATAACAAGATAAAACACATCATAACTAGAAGGATAAGAGAGAAATCCTTTTGACCTTCCTTGTAGTTTTGAATCACTCATTGATATGGTAGTTGGATTGCTTAGATTATGTCCAAATGGATTCTTTATCAATACTCTTGCTTTGTGGGTAGTACCACCCCTCTGTTCATTATGTTTTTAGCCTTAGTATGTATTGGTTTATGAATATTATCTTATAAATTCTACATAATAACTTTAGACAAAAGAGTCTTTTGGAAGCAAGTGTGAGACTTTGTATTTATATATTTTAAATCAACACCAACCTAGGTGTGATTAGGTATAGGATAACCTTGGGTTAGACATAGGAGCTCAAATACAACAAATAATGTCATTAATTATGCATTTATGAAGTCATGGATTAACATTTCTCATTTTCAAGGCATTTATGTTGATATTTTATAATTCTTGACTTTGAGGATGAGGTTGCCATCATGACTTCATTTCCATTTATAATTTGTTTAAATATTAATTTTTTTAAATTATAAATTCACTAATTCAACATAGATTATTTAACTAATCATTTAATTTGATTTAAATATTTAATTAATTCTAATTAGGATTTTGGTCATTTTAAGAATTGGTTTGAGTTTCACATTTATTTCGTCAAAAATGTCAGTTTTCTAGAGTGAAATATAATTGGGGATGAATACACATGATGTTATAATTGCATATAGGGTAGTTTTATCACCAAATATTTCACCTTAGAAGGAGTTTTTCAAGATTTTTCTAGATTTGGACAACATGGGAACATTTATAGGTATGTGGGTGTACTTATGTTGGAAGTGAGCCTCTAGATTTAAGGGATAGTTCCCTGAACATATTTTGAAATTATCTTTTTATTCCAACTAATTAATTATGGGTAAAATGAGTTAGAGAATGCATTAATTAAACCTACTCTAAAGGATGTGATTCACCAAATTTTCAAAAATCCACTCTTAAGATTAAATTCATTAGCTCACTAATTGATTATAAATAGAACTAATGTAAAGTCTACAATGGTTTCCAACCAATAGTGTTTCACCTAGAGGTAAATTTTATGGACATATACCAAAGGATAATAAGGGTAAAGATTGACTGTAATTACTTACAATCAACTATCTACTATATACCTAAGGCATCAACCATAAGACATTCTAGATGACATGTAATAAAGTTTATTATCACTTAGGTTGAACTCAGACCTAAAAAGATGACAACCATTTTTACACATTAAAAAAATATAAAACATTAATTATGTATTAGTTAACAACTACAAAATTATCTATTAATTACTCTAAGAGGTGCAAAATATAATTTCTACCAGAGTCTAGTCATACTAGCCTAAGGGATACTTAACAATAGATCCAAAGCTATATTTATAGAATAAAGAGCCTTTAGCGAGAGAGATATTGGATCCAAAAGAGGAATAAAAGAGATCAAATCCATTTAAAACAAATATATAAATGCTTCTATAAATTATTATCATTAAAACCTTTTGATTAATCTACGTCACATCAATCCATTGCATAGTAATATTATTCTCTTGTCGATGCTCTTTAATGATTGTAATGGAAAGATCAAGTTATTTTGAGATGGGTTCGAACATCAATTCAATTATGACCATCATATAAATCTAATATAACTTTAACCTAGTGATAAATACTCCTAATTGGTTTGTCATTGTGTACAAAAATAGAGAGAAGGGTCCTTTTCATGTAGTTGGTCCTGGAGATGAAACCATTAGGGTCTACATGTATGCCTTCATGGAATCCTTTTAAGTTCTAGATTTTGTTCAAGATATATCATACTTAAACTCATCTCCATGTTCATATGTCCACTATAGATGAAAAACCAATCTAAAACTAGTGGTTTTCCTATAGTTGTCACATTAATGTAGACCTATAGACTATATATCCCCTATCTTTAATATAATAGATCAAAATAAATTGAATTTATCTCTATAAGAACTGAGGATTTACCATATGCATGGATCATCTTTAAAAAATTAAAAACATAGTAAAAAAGTAACCCTTCATGGTACAAAATGTCAAACTAGAGGTCTAAATTTAGTTGTAATGACATTCCTTTATGTTATTTATCACCTTGTATTCATAACTATGTCCACTCCTTATTTGATCAATCTCTAATTGTAGTAGGATGACCCTATATACCATTTTTTACTTAGTCAAAAATTGATCCTTTGGTTCAACTTTTCCCATTAAAAACTAACTTGAACCAATAAAATTTCTCCTAATTGTCTTTATTCTCATTGGCCTCATAGATCCCCACTATCAGATCTTGATCTTTTGACCTTCTATGTGCCATTCATATCCTTGGCATGAACAAAAGTGGTCCATTTATTTCTTACCATGAATAACATGCTCATGGCACCTTTCAATAATACATTGATCTTAAGATTCTATTGTGACTATGTTAGCTTCTACACTTATGCCATATGGAGGCCTCTCGATCTCCAAGACCTTTTGATTCATCTTTCACCATTGGATAAAGATGTATGAAATAAGGTGGGTCATTGATTTGTTTATACCTACTCCTTGTCAATTTATCTCATGCCATTAGATCTCTACTTGTTTTATTTGTACCATTAGATCTTGTCTAACTTATAGATCATTAAAGGGATTTAACCCAAGGACCTTTTGACTTGTTTTACCTCAACATGAACTATTTGATCTCAAATTTTAGTATGCAAGCTCATGTAGACCATTAGATCTTGATTAAATTTAAACCTTTTAAGGACCTTTGAACCAAAATGGTTACTTTATGGAGCTCAAACTTGATGTTATCATGAATGTCTTATGTTGCATGTCCAACTTTGAAAGCTTGGATCCAGAAGTAAAATGGTCATGAAGGCACCAAATTTGTAGGATATGTTCTTGATAGTAAAATTATTATGCCCACTTGATCCTCTAGTTTTAGGAGTTTTCTAAGTGTGATTACAAAATGTTCAAGTGAGATGACATACAATTTTTAGATGATTTTCACATGTCCATCACTAACCATTTAAAATTAAACGGCTATTTGTTAAGGCTTGAATTTTACACTTGCACACATGTCTTTCTCTACGTGACCAACTTCGAAACCCCATAAATTGAGATATAAAGATCCCGTAGACATGAAACTTATAGAGCATGTTCTTAATATGAAGAAATATATGGTGCTACATCTTTTTGTCTCATGAGGATTTTTGAGGTACATTTATTAAGTACACAAACAAGCCAACCAATGTGTTTCCATGTGATGTGTAGGTTGGCCTAGCCCCTTAGACTTGGTAAACTAAACTTTAAATTCTTAGATCTTGAGATAGAAGACTCATCAACGTACAAAAATTGTAGAGAATGATATTGAGACTAAGGACATTGATCATGTTTAGTATGATGGTCACATGAGGCTTCTTGAGCTCATTTATAAAATGCACAAACACATTGTCTAGTCTACTTCTTCATGGCATCCTGATGATGGTGTAGTTCTTAAACTTCCCCAAGTCATTTAGATTGAATATTTCAAGGACTTGATGAGTTTCTAAGATTTGGTCAATCTTGTGGATCAATTTTGAAGGCTTGGACAAATAATTTATTCAAAACCATTAAATTTAATTAGAGTTTTGCATTTGGCATATTTCTATAGTCATTTTATCTTGGACACTTTCTATTAAAGAATTATGCTTGTGAGATTTTTGACAAGGACCTTTTATTTTAAACATTTTGTCTAATTGAAATGCATCTTTAGAAAGATTATCTTAGACATTTTGTCTAAAATAAAATTTCCTTGGGGAAATTGTCTAGGATAATTTTCATGAAAGGTTTGTATCCTTAGTCTTTTGCCTTTGAGATAATTTTCCTGAAAGAATTATTGCTATACTTTTGTTGTAGACAATTTTATTGAAAAGAGCTCTAACACTTAGCCAAAAGTTGAAATATTTCCTAAGTGTAAACTAGGCTTTTCTGAACCTATTTTTTCAATTAATCAAACATCATGAAACTTTTCCACTTGTATATATGACTCTAAAATGGCCCCTAAGATGAGAAATTAACACAAAGATAAAGCTAGACTATTACTAAAGCTACAATGGCATATGAAATGACATAATTTGAGCTAAAACATACCATAATATATTATAAAAATACCCTATACAATATTGGGCTATAGAGGGTTGGCCCATTTTGGCCTATGGTAAAAATGGTCAACATTCTTGGTGATTTCCCAAGGGTGGCATGCTTGTTATGTCTTGACTAGTTGTCTAATATTATCCATTAGTCTATGGAGTCAGAATTATAAAAGTTTGACATATAAATTACCTCTTGACAACACACAAAAATGATAGAAAACAAAAAGAATAGGACACAAAATAGAAACACACTCAAGATTCAAAAGCATTTATTGGAATGTAACATGACAAGAAAGGAAACACACACCTAATCTAATATTTACAAAACAAACCTTTAGTTCTCAATAGAAGGGTTTCAAATATATCCCATACATAGGGATAAGTAGATCTTATCCATTCATTCTTTCTAATTTAAAATATTTACTTTGATTTCACTTGGTGATTACATATGGTCTACTTCATAGGGTATCATATTTGGTATGTTTCACTAGTTGTGATTTATCTTCATCCCATTTCAATACTATGTCACCTTCTTTAAATGACCTTGGAGTTATTTTCTTATCAAAATACCTATTCATTAGTGCTTGGTGATGTTCCATAGCTTGATGAGATTTATCTCGAGTCACTTTCAAATCCATTAGTTATATCAATCTTACCTCCATTGGAGCATTATCAAGTAACACTAGTTGATGGTATAACTCTAAGATAGATAGTTATTGAGAGATAGACAACCTAGTTTCCCTTCCATATATAATCAAAAAGGGATAATTCCCTATTTAACTCTTGGGATTTATAATATCAACCCACAAGGATATATTTAATTTGGCGTGCCAAGATCTTTCGTTATGCTCCAAGGTTTTATTTATGATTGTAGTTAGATTCTTGTTAGTAGATTCACCCAACCCATTACCTTGAGGGTGATATTCTGATGAAGTGCTCAAGAATATGCCATTACTATTTTTCTAATCACATATCTTATCACCCATAAAAGCAATAAAATTATTTAAAATAATAATAGGATTACTAAACCTTGTAATGATGCTCTCATAGAACTCTAAGATAGCATTCTCATTAGCTTCTTTCAATACTACTACCTCAACCCATCTTGTAAAACAATTAGTTTTTGTGAGTATCCATTTATGACCAAAACTTGATGTGGGATTTATAATGCCAATGAAATCAAGACCCCATTGTATGAAAGGTTTATTAACTTGGATAGGCTTAAAAGGAAGAGATATAAGCTTCTATTTTCCTACAAACAAAGCACATTGTCCACACCTTTTAACCCAAGCATGGAATATTTGAAGATGTTGGGCCAATAATATCCTTCCCTCATGATCTTGGTAGGTATGGTTCTTGGAGATAAATGGCATCCTCTTGTCCCATCATGAAACTTCTCAAGAAACACCCAAAACTAATCATTATCAATGCATCTCAATATCATACCATTGATGTCCCTACTAAAAAATACACCATCTACAAGACAAAAGGGGATAGATTTCAATCTAAAATATCTCCTTTGTGATCTACTCATATTATAGGATACTCACTATTTTGAAGAAATACGATCACATCTTATGTCTAACTTTATGAAGGCAATGAACCAGCTAATTAGGAAAAATCATGATTGACTAGATCCTCTTTCTTTTACTCATGAAGATCTAAAGCTAGGTGTTTATAAAGGCCTTTACCCTTTATCAATTTTTTCATTTTGATATCAACATCATATTACATTACCTTAGTGATCCACCCTACCCTCTTTTCACTAAGATCTTTACTCAAAAGAAACTCTTTGGTGTTTGGATGAGAGACCATAACATAAATCTTATATTTAGAACCATATGTCTGAACTTCTTTAGTTCCCATGAAATATCAAGGACTTTTTTCTCTACAAAGGTGTACTCGAATTCATAATCTTATAAACCTTGACTAAAAAATACAATTGGCTTCTCTACACCCTCGTCATTATTTTTCATTAGCATGGATGAGATGATATTAAGGTTTAAAAATGAATACAACATGAAGTATTTAGTATAATTAGTATTCACAAGAGTAGGAGCTTATAAAATTACTTTCTTTATGGCTTCAAAACTACTCTTACTCTTTTTGGTCCAAAAAAAGACTTGGTTCTTCCTGAACATAGCTATGATAGGTTTCAACAAAGATGCAAAACTAGGTATGAGTCTCCTTACAAAATTTATCTTGCCTAAGAAACTTTGAAGGAATTTATTATGCAATAGAAATGATAATCGTATAATATCTTCTATCTTCTCAGGATCAATAGTCAAACCATCTTTGGAAATAGTATGTCATAAGAGCTTACCTTCATAACAACAAAGATGTACTTTTTTGGATTAAGAGATACTCTATACTACCTACATATTTCAAAAACTTGACTCAAGTGTTTCATGTGTCCATTATCATCTCTATAAAACATGTGTATATCATCTATATAAACCAATAGCATCTCATTGATCAAACCTTTTAAGGTCATGTCCATTTCTATTTGAAATGTGGTTTCGACATTGGATAAACCAAAGGGCATCTTACTATAATTAAAATTCACCCATTTATTAGTAAATTCTATCTTAAACTGATCATCCTCATCGACTAAAATATGATTATAGCCTAAATATACATTTATAAGAGAAAATTTTTGAGAACTTAAAACCTATTATAAAATCTACTCCATTGAGATTAGAAGGTAGTGATCTTTGAGTGACACTCTAGTAAGATCTCTAAAGTATATACAAAGTCTTATATCCACATTATTATTTATAATAGGCACAAAGGTATCTATCCATGTTGAATGCTTGATGGTAAATATTATCTCATATTGAAGGAGTTTTGTAAGTTTTAACATCATGAGTTGCTCAACCTTAGGGTTGATGGGTTTTTGCTTTAGTCTAACCAATTTAAATCTAAGTTCCAATAAGATGGCATGGTTCTATAGGGTAAGATAAAATCCTTTGAGTTTATTATATTCCAAATAAAATATATCATGAAACTCTCTACACAACTCAATGAATTCTTGTTTCTTTAATGTAGAACATACCTTTTGAGGAGTTTATCCTTGAAGATCAAGGCTCTTTCATAATTATCCTCCTTTGTAAACATACTAAATTTATCTTATTATTTTGATCATTCTCATTCAATATATTTTATAATGTCACAAAACCCTTAGGTATCTTATTGGTTCTTAGTTGCATAATTTGATCACCTAATTGTTCTTGGACCTTCCTTTGATTCCTTGAAGAAAACTCAACCCCATTTTGCAACAACCATGCAATGTGTTTGATAGTATAAAAAATTTCCAAGACACTTCATTATAAACTATATAAGGTCTAATAATGACATTCATATGAGACTATTTCTCTTCCTCTTTAATGGTAGTTGGAGTATCAAATGGAGCTCCTATCACAGCTAGTCTATCAACATGACTATTTTGCTTCCTTGGGACTAATTATATATTATATGCATTGAATTATTCAATAAAATACCATAACATATACTTGTATGAATTAAGAAAAGGTTTATTTTCATCAACCACATTCCTCACCTGATGCACAACTAATTCACTATCTCCATATACTTGCAATTTTTTAATTCCTTTTATCCTTTCCCATTAAAAGCCGTGAATTAAACCTTCATACTCAGCCGCATTGTAAGTACACTTGAAATGAAATATGTATGAATCATAATACTATTATTTATATGGGTATGCTAACTTAAAATAAACCCTTACACCAACTTTACTTCTTGAACCATCAGAAAATGTCTTCCATAACTCATCATCCTCACCCTCGTCCCTGGTAAGTAGAAGTGTTGGTACTCCATGTAAATAATACATTCCTAAATTAGTTTCCTCCATAAAAGAATAGGGATAATTATCAAAATTATTAGTTTCATATTCATCAAGAAACAAATCTAAAACTACCTCAATATTTTAATAATTACCATCATCTATAATAGATTCCTTTTCTTCACGAGCCAAAAAATTCAGATTAGAACTTATCTCAATGTAAGGCTCAATATGGAACCTTGCAAGGGGTTGTGTCTTAATTTTCACCTTGGCCTAAAATATTTTTCTAAAGGCCAAGAAGTACCATTAATCTAAGAGGTAGCCACCCATCTTATCTTTGAATTCCATTGATAGGTAGATTAAAAACTGAGCTAGGAGATCAACCACAAATATATCTTACAAGATAGGAAAACTAGGACAATTGTGCAAGAAAAACTTCAATGATTTTATTAGTCCTAATATCTTGGTATAAGTACCATATAATTGAACTAACCCTTTAATATTTGGCTCATATTTTAGGCCCAACTTTTTAGCTACAACTTTGGGCATGACAAAAGTAGAAGATCCACTATCAACTATGTAATTATATACCATCTCGTCACTTATATGAGGGTGAGGCAAAATGGTGGAGGTTTATCAGCCCTAGTGGATGGTTCAAAAATGTTACTAGGAACATTTTTTATAAAAAAATGGCCATGACTCTGATTTGAGGGTGAGACAATAGCAAGGATAGTAAATAACTACTTTTGTAATAGTCCTTTTTTACCAAGAATATGAAGAACATCCCAAAGAGAAAGGAATGTTTTAATGTTATTAAAAGAATACAAAATGTTTAATTAATACATACCTACTTTATCATGGGCTCTTATAGGCATAAAATTACTTGGAATTTGAGGAATAAGAGTACACTTTACCATATTTTAACTTGATGGATATGTAAAAGTTTTTGAAACTGTCACACTCATAGTTATGTCTTGTTACCTTATAGAAAGATTGGATGAGCTTGTGGGCATGCTAATGCCACCTCCTAAATAAATATTCATTGCCCTTGTATTATTTATAATAAAAGTTCCTTGATTTATCACAAAAGTGTCTTCAACTAGAAAATTAGTGAAGATCTCTCTGTGACGTTGTCAATCCTCATTAATTTGCATCATCACCTCAACTTCATTTGATAGGAAGGAAGTAACTACTCCTTGAGCCACTATACATTTCTCTTTATTCTCATTGGCATTAATGAATTGGTCTTTCTACCAATCTTCTCCCTACACTAAATTTCTATGAACTGATACCATCTCTCTTGCATTGGTGATAGAGTTATGATTATAGAAATTAGTAGGCATGTTGGAATTAGGTTTCCATTGGCCTCTTCCTCTTATATATTATTGACCATACTATTTATGACAGGGGTAGGTATTTTGATAGGAACCTTGTTTCATATTAGCTTTCATATTTTGAGCCTCTAAGGCTAGGAAATTTCCTTTCTAATTAATATCACTTTTTGCATACCTAAGAGTAACCTTAGTTTTGGTATTAGAATTAGGAACTTGAGCCAAATCTGGAGCGTTAGAAGAAGTATGATACAAAGGAGGCATAGAAATATTAGGAGGTAATTTTCCAAATTGGATGATACTATTTTGAACTTTGATATCAAGAGAATACTCTTAGGGAAGAGTGGAATCTCCCATAGATTAAAGCATGATAACAATTTTAGTCCTAATGGCTTTCAAGTAAGTACAGAACACAAACCTACTAGGTGGTCTCATAGGAGGGGGAAATCTATGCCAAGTCTTATGAAACCTTTAGTTGAAGTAACAAATGATTTATTTGGGTCCCCTTTCTATCATGTTGACTTGATGTATGAGAGAGGCATGATCACTTTCATTTTCAAATCTAGAAGTCAAAAGCTCTCCAAACTCATCCCATGTTATGATGCATCCACCTTATAGAGTCTTATACCAATAAAGAGCCTTCCCTTTAAGGGACATGGAAAGGAGTCTAATGGAAATGCTCTCTTGAATACTATTTTGAAAACCTCAAAAGTTATAAATATATCTAATGTGCTCACTAGGTGTTAGATGACTCTCACCATTGAATATGGGCACACCTTTCATGGCATTAGGGGGGATGACATCATATACTGTAAGTTAAATTGGGCTTTTAGTATTGAAGGAAGGGAAAGCATGAGGTATAAAAATGTCTTCTTCTTCAATATATTCAACTTATTTAACCTCTTGACTCTATTCCTCTCTATAAAAATCTACTCATTCTTCAAAGGGTAGATTAGGCTATGGATACTAAAATTCAAGAGGAATTTTAGCCTGAATGGGTGAGTTAATAGGATTGAATGTTCTAGTAGAGGATGACCTAGTGAGAACCATGAGTTATTATGGAACATTTATAACAATAAAATACCCTTGAACTATATTACCCATGAAGGATTTTCCAAATTATGATTAACACACCAATTTTCCCCTTGTGTTGTCAAGAACAACATTCACCTTAAGAAGTTATATTGAAGACAATGGGTCCCACTAGACATGATAGAACTATTGTAACCAAATATTATACACTAGGAGTTGTTCAAGATTATTATATATTTGGGTAACATGATAAAATTTATAGTTATGTGGGTGTACCTATGTTGGAAATGAGCCTCTAAATTTAATGGCTAGCTCACTGAATGTATCTTGAAATGATATTTTGTATGAAAACTAATTACTTATGTGGAAAAGAGTTAGATAATGCATTAATTGAACCTACGCTAAAGGAGGTGATGTAATGAATGTTCAATGATCCACTCTCAATATTGAACTCATTATCACATTAATAAACTATGAATATAACTAATGTAATGTCTAAAATGGTTTACAAAAAATAGTGTTTCACCTATAGGTCAATTTCATAGACTTAGGCTAGAGGAAATGAGGGTAAGTCTTGATTAGAAGAACTTATAGTCAACTATCCACTCTTTACTTAGGGCATCAACCTCAGAACACACTAGATTCCTTGTAAGAAATTTTATTAGCACTTAGGTTGAACTCAAACCTATAAAGGGAAGATGATAACAACTTTTTCACATAAAAAAAATATAAAACACTAAGAATATATTAGTGAAAAAATATAAAATGATCCATTAATTAATCAAAGAGGTAAAAAATACAATTTATGATAGAGTCTAGTCATACCATCCTAAGGGATACTTAACAATAGCTACAAAGCTATATTTATTTAAGAAAGGGACTTTAGAGAGAGAGAGAGATCTTGGTTCTAAAAGATCAATCAAAGGGCTCAAATCAATTTAAACTACATTTATGACTACCTTAGAGAATTATGCTCATTCAAACCTTTTGATCAATCTAGGTCACTTCAGTTTGTTTCACATTTACATTATTCTATCATTGATGCTCTCTAATGGTTGAAATGGTAAGATCAAGACATTTTGATCTAGGTTCCAACATCAATGCAATTATGACCATTAGATCAATCTGTTGAAACTTTGTCCTAGTGCTAAATTCTCCTAACTAGTTTGTTATTAGGTGTAAAAGTGGAGATAAGGGTCATTTTCATGAAATTGGTCCTAAAAATAAAACCATTGGGGTCTATTTGTATGCCTTCATGTCATCATTTGAAATTATAGATTTTGTTCAAGATGGATCATGCTCAAACTTGTCCCCATGTTCATAGCTCAACTATGGATAAAAAACCAATCTCAGACTATTGGTTTTCCAATAGTTGTCACATTAATGCAAACCTATAAAATATATAGCCTAGTTTTTGATAATGATAGGTATAAATAGACCCATTTTATTTTTTTAAGAACTAAGTATTTACCATATGCATGGATCCTCTTTTATAATAGTAAACAAATTCATAGAAATAACCTTACATGATACAATGTCAAACTAGAGGTCCATATTTATCTTTAATGGCATCTCTTTATGTTCTTGATCACCTAGGATGCATCATTATGTTCTATCCTTAGAATTTTATTGATATCTAATGGCATCAGGATGGCCCTATAATACCTTGTTTACCTTGGTCAAAAACTACCCCTTTGCTTCAAATTTTCCCATAAAAAATGGACTTAGACCAATAAAAATGATCCTATTTGTCTTTATTTTCGTTGTCCTCATAGATCCCTACTATAAAATCTTGACCTTTTGATCTTCTATGCACCATTGATCTCCTTGGCATGAATAAAATTGGTCCATTGATTTCCTACCATGAAGAATATACTCATGCCACCTGTCAATCATGTGTTGATCTCAGGATCCTATTATCAATCTATCAACTTTTGTATTTGTGTCATTTTGTGGCCTCTTAAGCTCCTTAACCTTTTGAATCATCTCTCATCATTGGATCAAGATGTATGAAGCAATGTGGGTCATTGATTTAATTTGACCGACCTCCTTGTCAGTTGATCTCATGTCATTAGATCTCTACTTAGTTGATCTACATTGTTAGATTTTGTCCAACTTATTGCTCTTTAAATGGATTTAACCTAAAGACCTTTTAACCTATTTAACTTTAATTTAAATCATTATATCTCAAGTGTTAGTATAGGAGCTCAAGTAGACGGTTAGATCTTGATCAACTATAAATCTTTTAAGGACCTTTTGAACCCAAATGGATAATTTATAGAGCTCAAACTTGATGCTAGTGTGAATGCCTTATGCTATAAGTCCAAATTTGAAAACTTGGATCTAGAAGAAAAAAGGGTCATGGAGGCACCAAATTTTAAAGAGATATTCTAGATACTAAAAAGATTGTGCCCACTTGATCCACTAGTTCTAAGAGATTTCTATGTGTGTTTACAAAATGTTCAATTGAGCTAACCTACAAGTTTTTCATGATGCTCCTGCACCCATCACTAATCATTTAAAATTGAATGACTATTTTCCAAGGATTTAATTTAATACTTGTGCAAATGTATTGCTCTACATGACCAACTTTAGAACCCCATAACTTTATCTAGAAAGCTCATGTGGACATAAAAATTATAGATCATGTTCCTAGCATGCATAACTCTATGACACTACATCTTTTTGGCTCATGAGGCTTTTTGAGGTGTATTTATTTAATACATAAAAAATATGACTAGTGTGTTTCCATATGACATGCAAGATGTCCTAGCCCCTTAGACTCAAAAAACTAAACTTTAAACAATTAAATATCAAGATAGAATAATCATCAAGATATAAAAATTAAAAAGAATGATCTTGGAACTAAGGATGTTAATCACACATGGTCTGATGGCCACATGAGGCTTATTGAGATCATTTATAAAATGCACAAACATGATGTCTAGTTTGGTTCTTCATGGTGTCCTGATGATGGTCTAGTCTTTAAACTTGCCGAAGTCATTTAGATTAAATATTTCAAGGTCTTGATGAGTTTCTAATATTTGGTCAATCTGATCCATGTCCCTATGAGCTTATGAACACTATGAGATCCTTCTTGGATTGATTTTGAAGGCTTGAACAAAAAATTTCTCTGAAACCATTCAATTCCATTAGAGTTTTGCATCAAGCATATTGTTATGGTCATTTTCTCTTAGACACTTTCTCTAAAATAATTATTTTTATGGGATTTTTGATAAGGAATTTTATTTTATACATTTTATCTAACAAAAATCCATCTTTAGAAAGATTGTCTTAGACATTTTGTTTGAAAAAAAATGTCCTTAGGGAAATTATCTCAAACAATTTTCCTAAAATATTTATGTCCTTAGTATTTTGCCTTTGGGACAATTTTCCTTAAATAATTATGTCTGTACTTTTTTTGTAAACAATTTTTTCCAAAAGAGATCTAACACTTAGCCAAAAGTTGAAATATTTCCTAAGTGTAAACTAGGCTTTTTTAGACTTGTTATTGTAATTGCTCAGACACCATGAAACTCTACCACTTGCATATATGACTCTAAAATGACCCCTAAGATACTAAATGACATAAGGACAAAGCTAGACTATGACCAGAGTTAGAATGGCATATGAAATGACATCAATTGAGCTTCAACATACCTCATGGCATTATAAAAAGCTCCTATACAAGATCTGGCTATAGGGGGTTGACCCATTTTGATCTATGGGAAAAATGGCCAATAGGTAGTACCACAAATAAGGATTATTTGCTTCAATTATGTTCACTTACATCTAATGTGTATATGAATTTAGGATTCCCAATTATTTATAATCTTAATTTTCTTAGTTTTATAGAAACTATTCTGAAATCTATTTTAGACATGAAACTATCTGAAAAGGAGTGTCTACATTTTCCCCCTATTTTAGTAGGTGTTGTAAGACACATGCATAGTAAGGAGTTATCAAAGAATTAAAATTTCATTATACTTGTGTTAATTTCTTAGAGAACAATTGATAAGCCCTAGATTCCCCCTCAAGGGATTGGGTGGCAAATAGTTTCATTGAATGGGCCCTCAAAAAGAGGAAATGACATGGTCTATTGGTAACGGGGGTTGAAATACCACTATAACAAAATGTCATTATGATTAGTGTCATAATTATCTGGCCATGTGGGGAAGATGGGTAAAAATAATGATTTACCCAAAGGTGGTTCTAAACATTAACTTAATGATTTTACCCAGGGATAACATGCCATGGAGAGGGAAGAGGGAAGAGGGAGCGCGGCCACGGATACGGCCGCGCTGAAACCCTTACCTCCATGGCCATGGTTTTTGGAGACCAGGTCCCAGAGCTAATGGGTTACTTGGTGGTGGGTGTGGTGCGGCAACGGGTTGATTTTTTTGTGTGAAAGGGGGAATTTTTTTTCCTGTTTGGACTGTCATACCAGCGCGTGGCATGGTGTTGGCTGTTTTGTTTCTCAACCAGCGGGCTTGGAGAGGGTATGGCCATAGGGAGGGCCTTGAACGGATCCCCATGGAAGTAGATGTTGTGTTAATAGCAGATCTGGAGGGGCTCTATTTCTACTGTAACCCCAGGGGCTCGATTGATGATGTGTTTTTTGGGGGTGGTTGCCAGAACCAATTTTTTGCCATTGCCTTCCATTTGTGGGATCATAACTCGTGAAGAAGTGCTTCAAGACATCTTTTGATGAAATATGGATTGCCAAGGTGGTGTTGCCTCTGTGTTTTGTAGGGGGGAGAATGGGCTGATGATCGGATGGACTTTTGGAGTGATGACGGTGTTGGTTCTAGGGTTTGTTTGGTTGGGGATGGGGTTTGAAGGTGGATGTTAATACGGCTCCCATATACCCCTCCTCGTGTTAACGTGGCTCTTAAATGTGTAGATATTTTATTGTGTGGATTTTTTAAAGGTTATAGATCTTGTAAAACCTGGGTTCCTGTTTCAGGTCGTAGTGCCTGGTTTTTTTGTTTAGGTTTTAGGTCCTTGAAAAACCTGGGGAGCTTTGTCTGGTTTATCTTGGGGGTTTTAGGTCCATGTAAAACATGGTTTTTCTACTATTTTTCAGTGGTTTTGCCTATCCAGGCAGTTTTTATTGTTTTATTTTTTTGATTTGTAAAGGGTTTCAGGGCCCCTTCAAAACCTGTTTTTACCTTAATCTAAAACATAGTGATTTTACCCCAGCAAGACAAATTGCACATGGAATAGAAATAGTTTTACCCCAATAAGGCTAAATAGATCATGAATTAGTCAAAATAATTTACAATATATAGGTAAATTTCCAAAAGGGATTTCATGAAATAAATAAATAATATTGATGAATGATGATATAGCATAGAATAACATCATGAATTTATTTTATTCGCTAGTACAAAGATGCATGTTCAAACTAACATGTGGTATGTCCAAAAAATAATGTTGTTAAAAGGGTCTTTTAAAGGCCCAATAAAATAGTATAATGATTAAAAAATTCAAAAAATAATTAATGTGTTAATAAATGAAACACAAATGGAATAATTAGTCAAAAATAAGACATCTGGAAATGAATGGAAGGAAAGTTAGGCACTAGGGGGTGAAAAAATAAAAATTTAGGCTATATATTCACTACATTGGGGTGAAAATATTCATTTTAATCCAAACCATTTGTAAATTAGATATATAACCTAGCAAGAGAAATGAGAGGAAAATTTTCATGTAGATGAGGATTGAGGCACATTAGTCACCGAGTAAGGGAACATGACTAACCATTGTATGATGGGCCATCGATAAGTTACGTCACTCGAGACTTTAAGTATTTATTACACATTTAATGTTAGGTCTTTTAAGAAACATAGTGAAGTAACCATTTACATGGGAAGGCAAACAATGGATTCACCCTCCACTTTTTGGTGACTTTATCAAAATCTTATGGAAATCATCATTTCAATCATTTCACCAAAAGTGGGTGAATTCATAATTTTTGTGTTACATGAAAATAATGACTTCACTAATTTTCCATAGAAAATGTTGAATTGCTAACTTCACTTAAAATAGGCAAAGTCATCATTTTCATGCAAAATAAGAATGGTGACTTCAACATAATTTCAAAGGTAAATAGTGAGTTTGCCAAAAGATCACTAGTAATGTCAACTTTAGGGAAAAGAAGAATTATGAAGGCACTGATAAATAGTAATGTAGGAGAACATGGAGCTATCTATGGTTATAATATAAGCTCAAGGTACTAATGGTCTGTGAGTGGAATTCACATTTATTATAAAATGCCATAGATCTAGATGAAGGACATTGTAGTATTCTTGCACATTCTGATTCTACACAACATAGTTTGGATGCCCATGATCAAAGAAGATCAGGCTTATTTGAATTTTGTAGTGGATCAATACCACTTAGAGATGTCTAATTTCCATTTTCTAATAAGGTAGGTGATAGTGAAACTTTAAAATACCTAGTGTATCTTCAAGCTACCTATGAGAGGCCAGAGATTATTTTGAATGGATCTTAGATAGTAGTAGGTGGTGCTAGATAACTTGACTATATATAAAGACATTCATGTGGTCCTTGAGAAGGTCAACATTGATTTATTAGAGACATACAACAATATTTATCTAGATGACCTTCTCTTAGAGGACCCATCACTACTAGAATTGATTGATAGAGAGGTCATCATTATCATGGTTAATGTCAATGACATACTACTACCTAATAAGAGCAATCAATTATTCTATATGGTCCTACATAGATTAATTATATCCATGATGGATGATACCACCAAATTTACATGGGGGTAAGTAGTATTGGCCTAGCTATATACAGACTGAGATATTGTGGCCTATTGAGAAAGATAAATTCTTGGGACTTCTACTTTTCTCTAAGCTTGGGTATGGGATCGTATTGTTATTGAGTGCTGAATTATCCAAATATGGGTATAAGTCTTGAATTATCTAGTTACATATGGCTAGGTTTAGATAGGAGTAGATCATAGAGGACACTATGGGGAGATATACTTATATTAATGTATGTTACATGAGTTGATGCCTTATATTTCCATTTGGTGACCTTACCTACCCTATCATTTATAGTGGCCATAGGATCACTGGTATATGATTTTCATGACTACTTGGTGCTTCCTAATAGGTAGATAAGCACATATTATTGATAAGTATAGGTATGATATATTGCTATCTTTTTTCATCTTGCTACACGATGTCCCTCCTGACCTATTATGGTTTATGCATAGTACTTAGGAGATTAGTTTTGATACTCTAGTGATTCCTAGAATCATGGCTATGCGTAGTTATGGGAGAGTTCCGTGGACTCCATGGGCTTATGTTGGTGGTTCAACATATGTAGGTGTGACTTTGATGTATGTTTTATGGTGGGAACATGTTTTTCTTTTGAGACTAATAACACTAGTACCTGCTCCATGATAGGTTTAGGATTGATAAGTATAGTTTGTGTATGTACAATATATGTAGGTATAGGATAGGTAGGTATAGTCTTGGGTATATATTATATGGACATAGATGAGGAGAGCAAGGTTGAGTCTGAGATGAGTAGTGGTGTTATCAGTTATCATAGAAGTGGGTGAAGGGATGATGATGATGGAGATAATGAGAGGGTGAGGGGGATGTCACTATGGTGATAATGGTAGATCCTAACTCAATAGGTATAGTATGTTCCTATACAGATCTAGGTTAGGTAAGGCCATTTGGTATAGTGAGAGTAGCTAGGTATAGTGTTATGCTAGAAGAGGAGATCATTACTGGGTTAAGTGAGATTTAGGGCCTAAAAACTAGAGTTTAATAGATACAAGATTAGGTAACCCAAAAATATGTTTATATTACTACCCTTTAGCCATAGATTGATAGGTTGAAGGTAAAGGTGGCCCATATGATAAAGGCACAAACACATATATAATTAGCCAAAGATCATGCCATATTAGATAGGGATCATACCCTAGTAGATGTGTATATGATCCAACATGAATAGGATGAGGCATGAGGTTACAATGCACAAATAAGATTTTATAGGATGGTCTTGGAGATCCTTCAAGCTAAGGATGAGGCCTCATACTATTGATAGTCTTATGATACTATAGTCCCTAGAGATTAATAGATTCCTATGTTTATGGTAAGGGATACATAGAGAGATGGAATTATGTCATATTATTTTAGGAATATGACATATGGTATAAAAATAGTAGGTAAACTAGTAGATTATCCACAACCACTACCACCATCAAGACCACCAAGACCAGTTCCTATAGGACTTATGGACTGTCAGAGCTAATTTTGTATAGATATGGTCTATCATTATATTTTGGAATTATGACATGTATATAGTCATGATGTATATGAAATTATTTTATTAGATATATGAAACTCATATTTGGTCTATAGACTTCTACATGTACTATTATTCTTTTTTATATATATGTGATGCCCAATTATTTTACTTATCATGATTAGCCATGGCTCCATGCTTGGATGTGATTAGTTTTCAATGTTGATGTTTATTTCCATTTTAAAATGTATGTTATTGTATTCACTGTATTCCATGTATATGATATGTTCGACTCTATTTTTGTCTACTTATGTTGATGACTAGTAATATATGATTATTCATAAATGAACATCTATGTTAGCATATAATATAATCATCATGATTTGGTTATTATGGGTTTTGTATTTGTGTGGGTAGGTCTATTTTTTTGTGAAAAAGGGGAAGTACTACTGATATCATCATTGATAACTCCATTTGGTCCTAATTTATATTGTAGCTTGTGATATTAAGCATCATATTTACTAAAAAATTTAATAACAATGTGTATCCTAAGCATAGAAAACTTGAGTTAAATGTAAATAAAAACCACTTAGGTGTAAAATATGAACAATCAAATCCCAAGTGAATGTAATGTAATAAATAAAGTATAGGAATGAATATAAATATTCACAACTAAAGTACAAGATATGTTTAATCAAGACTCAAGTGAAAATAAAATGTAATTATCTTATGACAACTGATGAAAATAAGGCATGAGAAAATTATTTAGTCAACAATAAATTAAAAATAGATAAGTGAATCAAATAAAGAAAAAATAAAAAACCCAAGGAAATAAAAATATTGATGAAATAAATAATGTTAGTCATCAACCAATTAAAAAAAGAGAGATAAAGTTGACAAAAATACTAAGGCAAATAAAATAAACAAGTAAACTAAAGCACAAACAATAAACAATCAAATTGAAGCAATAAAAATAGACAACCTAAGCTAAGTCATAATTAAAAAACAATCTAAAGTATAAGTAATAAATAATCAAGGTAAGATAATATCAATACACAACCTATGTTAATGCTAATGAACAAACAACTAATCTAACTATAAATGAACAAATAAATAATCTAACTAAAAATGAATAAATAACTAATATAACTATTTGTGCCTTTGTAATAGAAGTGTTATGCTCGGTACAATGGTTTACCCTAGGCTATATGAAGAAGAAACATAGTTAAAATAACAAAGGTTACCCCTAAGCTATAGGTAATAACAACAAATTTAAGACTAGACTAGCAAAGTGCAAAGCTGATGCTACTCTATAATTCGATCTATGGACGTATAAGGAGATAATGGAAATCAATAGGAAAATGGTAACAATGGAGGGGAAACAAGAGGCAATTTGGAACAAAATCAATAACATGGAAAAGCAGTTGAGGGATATTCCCATAAAACTCAAAGATTATGAGAACAACCTAAGGGAACTCATAAAGGAAAGTAGATTAAGGATGGAGGAGGTAACCTCTAGCATTTGTGCTGCTGTTGTTAACATTGGAAAAAGAGAAAATGAGGAAATCAAAACTTTGGAGGGGCCTAGCAAGAGAACTAGACAAAGATCAAGAAAGAAAGTAATGCAAGAGGGACCTATGAAGGAGACTGCTGCCATCCAGGAGACTATTGCGAAAGGTAAGGAAGTAGTGAAGATGATATTGGAACTAGAAGAATAGTTCATGGTTCTTTTAGTTGGTTCTGCTAGTTGGTTGTGTTTTTTGGTCTTGGTACCTAGTTTTTTGAACTTTTACTATGGATTTCCCAGGTCTCTATAAACCCTGGGGTCTATCTTTGGTTGTTTGTTTTTTAGTTTTAGGGCTTTATTTCTTGGTTTTGTTACTTCGGTGAAGAACACTTAATGCTTACCTGTGGACGTTAATGTTTTATCTTTCTCCTTTTGTTCAGGGTTTTGGGGTCCCTTTCAAAACCTATTTTTACCATAATCTAAAACAAAGGGTTGTCCCTAGGCTTTATGTAATAATGTTACTAAAGTGGTTAGGGGGAATAAAAGAATAAGGAAGGTGTGGTTGAGATATCTCCAAATACACTAGGAAATTGGATGCTACCTAAATAATCTATGGACATTAGTTCTAACATGGACTTCATACCAAATGTAGTTCTCTTAGGATGTGGGATAGAATAAAAGTAATTATTTGTAAAATTTATTACTCATAGAATAAAATAGGAAAGGACTCATAAAATAAAGAGATCATAAAAAAAAAGGGGTTGACACTCAAAATTGTGAGAATGACAATCACATAGAATAAAAAACCTTAAGAGCATGGTTTAGGTAAAAACACATTGAAAGAGAAAAGGTGAGGGTTTAAAAATGAACTTGGTTGATAATTCATAGTGTTCACTAAGTCTAAAACTTAGAATGAGAATAAGCTCACAATATGGTGAGAGTGTAAATCGCTGACAAAATGGTGAGAGTGTAACTTAGGTTGTTTACAAAATGATGAGAGTGTGAGATATCTAAGAAAAATGGTGAATGATATCAATCACTAAGACTAGTCAAGATAACCTGAGATGCCCAATGCATCCAAGTGATACCTACATAGTCCATGTGGACCTCAGGATGATGTAGTTTTAATTAATGTGGGAGGGAAAACTATATGAAAATGGAATAAACAAATGGAAATGGTCATGACATAACCCATGTAAAAATATTTAGTTATACATATTGACTAGGAGATGCATATCCTAAGTAATATGGATACAATTTGAATGGCCTAATGTTGGAGGCTTGTTCAAGAGTTTTTTTGTCATATTTCCCTATTTTTGGGTTGTTTTAGTCATCTCAACTCAATGGATAATTATGAGATACATAATGGGTTAACTCATAAAATGATGAGAGCACAACTTAAGTTACACTCAAAATGGTGAGAGTATGGCTTAGATTACTCACAAATGGTGAGAGTGTTGGAATAAATGGTAGTTGAGATAACCTTAGAAAACACTAAGTGTTGCTTACATAGTATAAATGGACATAAATCCACTATATTTCACCCTATATCAATAAATCTGACTATGTAACATCACGTTCATAAATAGGCAAATAATAGGGTATGAAATAATGGTAAGGCAAGGTATGCTAAAATGTTACTTTTAGGCTATGAGAACTAATGACATAGGTAGGTTTCACCTATTTTATACAAACAAATGACACAAGTGATATATAATGTTTACTAAAATGAAGGATTCAATTATCAGACCATTGTCATATTGCCCCAAACTACTACCTCTTTGTTAATAAACATGCTCAAAGAGTTTTAAGATTGAATCAATAATTGAAACTGCATCCAAATCCATCCACTAAAAGTGTTTAAAGTATTAATGAATTAAAACCAAGGTAAAAATGGTAATAATGGAGGTTAAGTAAAACATCATCTAATAAGGAAGGTATAGATGGAAAGGTATATGATATTGTATAAATAAGGTGATGTTATGACATAATTTAAATGATCTTCATAGACAATACTTCATGTCACTCAAGTGAAAATTCACTTGATATGTATTATGTTCTTTGGTTTGTCAAGTTCATCTCCTTATGACATAGTTCAACTATATGCTCCAAAGCTATAATTAGCAATAATCACATAAGATCCCAACTAATTAGGCTTCAAATTACAATTTTTATTATGTTTATAATTGGTTTTCTTTGAATACAATATCACCAAACTCAAATTATTTATGTTTCACATGCTTGTTGTATTCATTTAGTAACTGATTTTGCTATGCTTTAAGGATATTCAAATTTGTTATTATTTTTCATCTAGTAATTCTATCTCTTGTAGACATGCTACTTTATAATCCTGATCATCAAGGATATGTTCAATGAAATTTGTAGATAAGGAAACTCAACCTTAATGGGATAAATGAATTTAGTGCCATATATGTTGTGGTTCTTATTAGAGAGTAGAAATTGGTTCAATAATCCCTTAAGTCATGTAAGGGCTGTAAGTGCCAATCATAGCTAGCATCATTGACAATTTTATTAAGAATCTTGATAATGGTTGTATTGGATGTCTCTACTTGGCCATTACCTTATGGGTAATAATTAGTGTAAAAATATTGGGTAATGTTAAAATCAAAAAAAATGTCTTTAACATACTTGTTTTTTATTGAACTACCATTATTAGATATAATGTTAGAGGGGGTACCATAGCAACAAATTAAGTGATTGAAAATGAATTTGGATATTTTCAGGTTGATCACATAAGTGATGGGAATGGCTTCTACCCACTTAGTGAAGTATTATATGGTGGTAAGTATATGTTTATGTCCATCTAAATAAACATGGTCGATATTTCCTATGAGGTTGAGTCCACATATTGAAAATGGGCATGACATAGTCATTTTCTTGAGTGTTTCGGTTAGATCATGTATCAAACTAGTATGCTTCTAGCGTTATTTACACCTTTTGACATAAGTTGATACATTTTCTTCCATGGTTGAATAATAATAACTATTACATAGTAATTTATTGTTAAGGATGACCCCACTAGTGTAATCCCCACAAACCCCTTCATACACTTCCCCCAATGCTAGTCCAGATTCTATCAAAGTTAAATAGTGAAACAAAGTTTCATCAAAGATTCTATGATAGAGAATAGGCCAAAGTAAGGTATAATGAGAGGCTTGGTGCATGAATGCCATTTTATATTTATGGGAAAGGTATAATGGAAGGAATTGATTATGAAGTTAATTATGTAGTTTGAAATACTAGGTAGAACTAGAACCAATAATATCATAGATCATCTCAATGACCAATGCTTCATGTGCTAGTGTGAGAATATGTTTGATAGGGAAATAATAATCTCTTGCCTATTCTATGATGTAAATCATATAAAAAATTATATCCATGGCATTTGTTGTTCTACTATTATCCTAAGATATGTGTTTAAACTAAAGGTGGGGAATTTATTGCTTGAGAGTGTCCACCTTGGATTTATATGGTACCATCTTATCATCCTTGGTCTGGAATTGGTCTATGACCTGATTGATGATAAATTTTGAATATACATAAACTAAAATATGTTGAATGTTACATTGTATCACTATATGAAGACCTAAAATGAGTTATTCATATCCATCCATGTTATTTGTACAAGAAAATTTCATACCAAATGACTTGGTAATAAGATACCCCTATAATGTTATGAACAATAGTCTTACTACTGACCATGAGACATGAAAAAACCATAAAAATAAAGTTTCTAGTGCTACTCTTCAGAAGGTGTTTATACTACAGTCATAATACACTCATCTAAAAACCCAAATATAAGTAGTTAAGTGTTAGGAAGGGAAAATTTTATGAGCTAGCCTACAATTATATGTCCCTTAATGGAATTTTGGTTAGAATATTAAATCTCAAACTTTGTTATAATAATAATACATTTATCCATATGGCCCTATAAATATATTTTGGAAAGTATATACTTGAGTGGATATACTTTGGGAATGATAATGGTCTTATTATCTATCATGTAATGGCACAATTTATAAACTACTAAGACCATAGATAAATAATATTTCATGATCAGCTTATAATTATACTCAAAATAAAACACTGTGTAGATTAGGTAATAAATAACATGTTCCTTCCCCTATTAATCATGTTGTGTTAACTATGCCCCTAGGGAATTTTCCATTATAGAGAGATAGTGTGGAAGTGGCTTGTCTGACATAGGTGGTAAAAAATGGGTGGATTGGCCAAATATTATTTCAATCACTCAAAGGCATTTTGTTAATAAAAATCAATGCCCTTATTCAATAGATGGGTAATTAATGGATTTTTTCATCCAGTTATGATATGAAGTGTTTGATTGATTGTATCTTGTCCTTTAAATTGTGGAACTAATTCAAATTAGAAGGTGATGACATATTAATAATGGCCTTGACTTTGGATGGGTCAACTTTAATGCCCTTATGAAAGGCAATGAATCCTAACAATTTGATGAAATTTAATCCAAATGCACACTTTTTTGGATTGAGCTTGATCTTTTACTATTGAAGTCATTCAAAAAAAATCAAAGTAGATCTAGATGTTTAGAATAGGTCCTAGATTTACCCAAGATTTCATCGACATAGTCCTCAATTATATAATTTATCATATCATGTAAAATTACCATCATGTCTCATTAGTAATTTTCATCTACATTATAAAGGTTGAAATGCATGACCTGATAGCAAAACATTCCCCAAAGAGTGGTGAACATTGTCTTGTGTTGGTCTTTTAGTACAATCTTGATTTGGTTGTATCCTCAAAAACCATCTAGGAGGGAAATAATTTCATACCCAACTATGGATTCAATAATGATTTCAATATTCAATAGAGGAAATTAATCCTTTAGGCATTCCTTGTTAATGTCTCAAAAATTAGTGCACAATATGGTACCTTATAGTTTTTAATTGAATGACACAATATTGGAGATATACTTAGAGTAATCAATAGGCAGAGTGCATCCTATGTCTAAGATTTTCTATAGTTCCTACTTGAATAAGATAGCAATGCGAGGATTGATTTTCCTCAATTTTTGATTGAATGGCTTGGCATTATGATTTATCATAAGATGATATACAACCAAGGTGGGGTTCAAACCTAACATGTTAGAATAATCTCATGAATTTGTTTTGACTAACTCCCTAAGGAGGGTTGTAAAGACTATGTGTTCTTCCTTAGTGAGGTACATCCCTAATTTGATCCACTTTGGACTAGTTAGTGTTATAATGTTAACCTCAAAATTATCTACTATAAGGAATGTAGAACCATCTTATAGGAGAGTCAGAAAACATGCCAACTAGTTGGAAATATAAAAATCCTTTGGTCAGACTAGATTTTCAAATTATCCCAAACAAGATGAATCAAAATCACCCAATAGTGGTAAGGGTCATGTAAAAAATACCTTAATACATTCTTAGATAATCTATTTAAAGGACCATTGTTATTCACTAATTTTAGACTCAAAAATGATGGTGGCCTTAGTGGAATCATGAGCATCATTTGAATAAGGGTGAACATCCTCATCTAATGGTGCCTAAAATATTATTTCACCAAGAGACCGCCTTTTTTATTTACTTTTACTCTAGTCCAAAAGTGCCTCAGAGGTTTTCACTTTTGGTCCTCAATATTTGATTTTATTTCTATTTTTTCCAAAGGAAGTTCATTTAATTTATGAAATAGGTACCAAGATCTAATATTGCAGATAAACCTTGTTTATTATATCCAAGAAGAATATGGTCTCTTAACCCTAGAAATTTTACAATAGCATTGTCATTATTGAAATCATTAAGTGACACTGTGGATTCTTATTATTCCTAGTCACTGAGTTATGGATGATGAAGTAAAATTGGGGAAGGATGAATAATATTCATGATGGTACATATGATATGGGGGTTAAACAGGTTGGTATTGACTAAGTCCTTATATATGATATAATTATAATCATCATCATTTTCAACATCATTGTCACTAGTCATCGGTATATGAACATGGATATGTATGTAGGGTCACCCCTAGGTGGTTTAAATCTAATACCATGACTTTCCTTGTAATTAGTTATGGAAAATGGTGAAAGAGTACCTTATTGAGTTTCCCCCATGCCTTTGACTTTAGAATCTTGATTTTACATGATTAAGTTAGAGATAGGATACCTTTTACTTTGATAGCATTCAACCAAGTCATCATTATAAATCTAGGAATCATATTGGCATTCTTGTTCTTACCTAGTGACTAGTGTAAAAATAATAATCTCTAGGGCATTAAACCTGCCTTTCTATTACCATTTCATGTGATATACCTTGGATTTGGGTCTTCCATAAGATTTAGGGTCATGTGGAAGGCTAGATACATGGAATGTATTATGCATGAGGTATTCTTCTAGGATTTTATTAGAGATACTAAAATGGTTTAATATTTTAGAAGGGGTCATGTAAGAAGTAAAGGTAAGGATATTAGGGTCTATATACTTATAATATAAAAATTCAAAAAGTAGGTCATCATATTTCTTAAGCTTAGGGTCTAGATGAAAATAGTAAATATAAATTTCATACTTGATATCCAAATTTTTGTAGAATTGGTATGGTTGTAGGTCTACTATAATAGTTATCTCCATCACAAAATGGGGGAACTTGATATATTGGTGTAAGGTATTACCTAGATTTCATGTATCCATGATCACCCCAAAATCAAGTTGTATGATATATCTAGGTTGAAAACATGGAAAAATGTTTCATGGGTTAAGGGACCAATGAAAACCATAAAATATATGGTCTCTTATGATTCTTGTTCTTCATTATCATAGGCCTTAATGTTAATTTATTTTTAGCTAAAGATCAGCTATTGTGTATCTCAAATGCTTAACCATCCATAGAGAAAATATTAAGGCTCGATCCATTGTCTATGAGGACAAATTTAAATTTATGTTTTGCTATGACAACTTTGATGTACAATGGGTTATTGTGTAGAGGGCCTAGGGATGACATACAACTTTGGTCAAAGGTCACTTATTGGCTAGGAGCTAGGTGTCTAACCAAAGCCTAGAATTTATATTGTGTAATATCATTTAGAACTTGGGATTGGATTAAGAGCTCTATAAGGATACTTTTTTGGATGGTAGCTGTATTTAAAAAATATAAAATAGATATTTGTGTGGTTGTATTTTATTGTTGCTCCCTAATATCGTACATTTTCTCCTTAACATTAGCAATTGGCTTACTCTTAACTGTCACGTTGAATTAAATAGGATCAATGATATAAGGTAGATGTGGACCTAGAATAGTGACTTTAGACTACATAATTATGATTATTAAATTCATATTAGGTAAATGGATATTATATCTAGAGAAATAAGGAGAAAGGTCTAGGATGGTGATCCTTGATTATCATTATGCTTGGCTACAGTCATGGGTCAAAGGAAGATTATAAACATAAGGAGGCTAATAAGAATTGTTAGGTAATGGTATAGTCAATTGGTAGTTGGTCTAGGGTAGATCATGGTGACCACCTAAAATAGAACCTACAACTTTATTTTAGTCATATGTGATAACGTGATTGGCCTCTTAGTTAGATGGGTCATTTTGACATTGGTTCTGACCATTATGTTGTTTTTTGTTATGGTTATGTTGGTGGCCTTTGATTTTGTTGATTTTTATTGGTAGTGTTATGTTATAGAAAAGGATATTGCTAAATTCTAATGCTTCGATTGGAAGTAGAATCCCTTTATCCAACTTGATCTCTCAATTTTACAATATGTTTTGATTGAGGTGACTTAATTACACACATTAGTGTATGGAAAATCCTTTTACTTGATTATAGTCACAAAATTCATGTTATTTGTAACAATAAAGGAAAGGAACACCTTCACATAATGGCTTCAACATGGGTTAATCAATCATATTGGTAGCAACTAATTTTTGGAATACCAACTCAATTGGTTCTCGAAGATCACTAAAGACTAGATCCTTAGGTTTTATTATTATAAAATGTGTTTGAAATAGATGAGGTGGTAGGTATTACATACATGGAATTTACTATATTTTTTGTGTTAGTTGTGCTTGTGAAATGGGTGGTGTATACATATCTAGTTAGTTATATAGAGATGGTTGGTTATATGGAGCTAATTGGTTATATGGAACTAGTTGGTTAGATAGTGCTTACACTATTTTGACATGGCATGAATTGATAAATAAATTACTAAAAACATTATTATTAATGTTTATATGCCTTGAGTTTCTAGAAAGTATTGGCCTAAGGTGGCATAGGAGCATGTATGTGACTTGGATTTGGTTTTACTATTGGCCTTGAATTTAAATATGGCTCTAGTTCTCATTCTGATTCTGATTAGGAGAAGTAAATTTTATTATCCCCTTATTATTTAGGGAATTTTTAATTTATATAACCTTTTCAATGATCTCCTTAAATGTGTGAGAACACTACATCTCTAGGTGATAAGATATTCAATTGTGAAAATTCTTGGTAAATATAACTATCCAATATTTATTAGGAAAATTATGCATTAAATGGCTTGTAAGTGATCTCCACTAATGTAAGTAGTTTGTAAATATCTTACCAATCCTTTGTCTCACCTGACTTAAATACACCATAGTAGCCTCATGTTCAATATTATAGGATAAATGTTACATAATTTTTTTGAAAGGTTATCAAAGTTAGATACAAAATTCTTTAGAATTTTGAGAAGCCACTCCAAGGCCTATCTAGCTAAAATTCTAGGGAAAATGTGAAGCAAGTAGATATCACTATAGGTCACTAGCTAAAAAGTAACAAATAAATCCTTAAAATGATCCCTAGGGTCACCTTTTCCATTAAATTTATCAAACTTGTATGGTTCATAGCCTCTTGGAAATGGAATATTAAGGCACTCCATGTTGAATGGATATGAACATGCCTCATCTAGTTTAAACATTTTATTTTGCTTCCTAGTTTGAATGATTACAGTTGAATCCTTCATTTGTTATAGTTATTGGGATAGTAATCTATATGATATATTTTGTTATAGTTATGGATTGGTGGTAAAAGGTGGATTACCTTGGTTAGGGTATAATAGAGGAATGTTGTATAATGAAATAGTGGCATGGTTGCTCACTTGAGCTATAGTATAAATCTTTTGGTTAGGATTGTATTATTGATATGCTACATGTTATGGATAAATATTTTGAATATAATTGGAAATAAGAATAAATTTTAGAATTAATTATGGCTCAGATGGAGGTATTTGGCCTTGTGTAATGTACTATGTGTGTTGGGTTTGAATAGGAACATGTTGTTGAGTAGTCAAACCTTGTTATATGAAAGACACCATTATTGTCTAGAGGTATATTGATTAAGGTGTTATGTATTTGGCCCTTGTTTAGTATGATGTATTTTTTGGGTAAGAGGAATTGATTGCCTAATGGGGTTAAGACCTTGTTGTTGGTTTAAAACTTGTTGTATGTTTCATACTTGTTAAATGTTTGGCACTTATTTTTGACCAACTATTATCTAATATTTATTAAATATGATATGTTGTTGATTAGATAATATTTACAATGGATTTATCACCTTTTATGGTGGCACATTAGTCTATATTTATTCTCATGGAACATTAGTTGCTACCATTTTGGGTGGAATAGTGTTAACCACCTATTAAGGTGGAACCTTGATAACCCCCTATTGGGGTGGAATGTTGGTCTACATTGGGTTACTTGATACCTACTGCATATTTGGCAAAACAACAAGTAGAAGAGTAGTCATTTATTACATCTATGAACTATATGTTCTCATCCCCTATTATTATGAACCACTTAGCGTGTTTGTAGGGGAACTTGTTGTGAATTGGTCTAATGTATATGTGACCCATATTGGGGTGAATTGGGTTATAATTGTGTGTTATCCTCCATTTTTTTTAAATGGATATTATGTAGGATCCACATATATTTCCTTAGTGATCAAGACATTAAGCATGTCTGAAACTTGATTAGTTTATGTGAATGGGTCCATGTTTGCATTGGCATAGCCCGATGAATTAGTTTTCACTCTAATGGATGGAATTAACTCTGTGACTAGTGTAAAAACAATGGTTATGGCATTTAAGTTCCTAGCCAAGTTGAGGTATGTTTGGTATGCTTGTTGAATTTGTTCCATTTGTATAAGAATTTAACATTTTTATTTTACAAGTGAAACAAGATATTGGTTATTCATTGATATAAAGGCCTAATTATGGATAGATAATACTTATTTAAAGGGTTTAATTTTAGGAAAATTACTAGGAGATCTAACCAAGGTAGGTAAATTTTTTTCCAAAAAATTAGCTAAGAATTTATCACATACCTCTACTTCTCTCATGATAATTTTGTCTCTATTCTCTAAGAGATGGAAATCAAATAAGTAAGGATCATGATTGGTTTGAGTTAGAGTGGTTGGATAATAAGGCTAATATTTTTAGACCTATTCCATTTTAGGTGGTATGCTAGCAATGTATTATGTGGTTTGGTCTTGGTTTTATCCTAGATAAGAAGGTGAGTTGGCAAGATAATATGCTAATGGGTTTTGGCCTTGATATCTATAGTGGGTATTGTATGCAGGATATAGATATATCTCATATACTATCTCATCTCCATAAGGATCTTGAGTAAAAGGGTCACTTGTGATAATGTTTTTATTCTCTAAATTATACATGCTTTTGTTATGTGTATAGTGAGCCATGGTTGAAGTAATGGTAAGTGTCTCTTGATAATACTGTTCTATTTTTGAAAAATTTTAAAACTTTGGTTTAAAAGGGAAACTTGAAACAAATTTGGTCATAGTCTAAAACTATCACAGAAAACACATTTAGCTCTTGCAAATAGGTCTAAAAGTGAAATGTGAATACGATATTGGCAAGTGTCCATGTTAAGTCTAAGAAAAAATTGGAATACAAATGAAAAAAAAGTATTTTAAAAATGTTTTGATCTAATTAAAGGTAACACAAACTTGGTCTATGTTGAAGAATGAAATTATGCTAGGTCTTTGTCAAATGTCACATAGTTAGTCTCAGAAATGAACTTAGTCTAGGGACAAAAATTGAAATGAACTTAAATCTAAAGTAGTTGGTCTAAAACAAGAAGTGTACTTGGTCAAGGTAATATTGAAAACTAGGTAAAAAGTGAAATCAATCTAAAATTAATTTGTAATTAGAAAACAATGGTTTAAATTTGTTTTAGGCAAACTAATTAGAAAGCCAACTCAAGTACCACAAACTAAGAGAAAAAAGTAAAACATTCAAGCCCAAATAGGAAAGACTCAAACATAAACTAGTTGTACTTAGATCTATACTCTATAATGGGTTTCCAACTTGGTTTAAGAAGGCATCTTAACACTTGGTACAAGGGTCAAAGGTCTATGTGAGCAACATAACCACACTAGATTTGAAATTAGCTCCATATTTTTAGGATGTTAAAAAATAGGTCAAGAATAAACCCAACATGTCAAGGTAAAAATAATCAAAATAATAATTATATTTAGAAACAAAGGGGAAAAAATGGTTTTTAATATTGTTTGAATAAAACAAATAGTTTTCGATCAATTTTATCAATGTAACACTTCTTTGTGAAAAGTGGTGTGTGTAACATGTGTTTGTTTGATGTTTTAACTTGTTTGATTTGGAAAGGTAATTTTGAACTTAAAAAATACAAGTAAAAATAATAAGTATCACCTAATTTCATGTTCTTTTAATAAAAATGACATAAGTTGTGCATAGTATCCACCAAATCTTCCATTGATATACGAATCTTGAAAGGAATTAATTGTCCAAAAATAAAGACTTCATGTAGGTAGATTTTTTAAGCCCCCCTCTATCTCTTAAGAACTAATTTTTGGTAAGGAATTTGGATTCCATATGAAACTCAACATTTGGTAGGATAATCTATGGTAAGTGGGGTCAACTAATCTCATTTTTTAACTTGTATTATTTAGATGATCCATAGGTGCCTAGAAACTCTTGGACACAAAATTCACATCATTTGGATCAAAACCATATAACTTATTATGAAAAGGTCTTGTCCTTTATGCAATGAATTTAGTTATGTATACCTTAATTAAGTATGATATATATACTGATGCATGGCTTGGGGATATATTAGACTTGTTAGGTTAAATACTCAACCACTATCTAATCTAATAACACACATAATATATATACCCCACTAGAGAGTGGGGTTGGATAAATTTTAGGATATGAAATCCTAGGTCAAATTCCTCCTAAATCACTTATGAGGAGGTGATAAACTCCTGATCATAATCCAAACAAGAAAATAAATGAAGAAATAGGTCATTTCTAAGTTATTAAAGTCCTTAAGATTAAGGGGATAACATACACAACATTTATTCAAGTTTGACTCAAAAAAAAAAGTAAAACAACACGTTTTTGGTCACCCAAGTTCCCTAAAGGGGACAAGTGGAGAGAATACAAGTAAAGCATTATTAAAAATTAAACTAAATAAGAAATGAAACTAAATAAGAAATGAAACTAAGTTCTTTGTAAAAGAAAAACAAAAAACCAAAGTGCTCTAAATAACTCTAATTCTAATGTGATTGTTCTTTCTAAACACCTATTTGAAGTGTGATTGAAGTTTTTCATTTGTTTTAACTTTTGAAATGACAAAACATTATTTACAAAAGTGTTTTAAGCACCAAATGACAAGTTAAATGACTTTTTTAGCATGTGAAAACTCCCGTATTTTATTTTATTCCCTACATAAAATGTCAGAGGATTAATTTGTGATTATTTAGATTGATTTTACAAAGAATAATTTTAAAACTTTTAAGGTCTCAAGATTCTGGTCTCATGGCAATGTTGTCATTTATTAGATAGGTCAAAGTCATATTTTCCCCTATAACACAAAACACAAACTTGGAAAATTCAATGATTAATAGGTGAAAATTTATCGATTACAAGTATCAAAGTTTTTTTTTTTTGATAAAAAGGTGGAGAAGTCATAAAATTCATAATAGATAGTTACTTGGCAAAGACACCATTTTCATAGGTTAAAGTCATAATTTATGAGGAGAAAGTTAGGTGAAAGTCATAATTTTAAGGGGAATTCATTATTTTATATTTAAATCACCAATACAAAATTGAAAAGTTGTTGATATCCTTTAAAAATAAAGTCACACACAAAATGTAAAAATTGGCAAAGTCACCGATTTCGCAGGTCAAAGTTATGATTTAGGAGTAAATAAAAAACATGGGAATTTAAGGAAAAGTCCTAAAACTAAAGTCTAATTTGAATTTTTGTTGGCTAAAAGGAGGTCTAAAATTAATCTTATTATGAGTTTGGGTCTTGTGGTACTATTTTAAATGCCATTATGTTTGAAATAGTATTCCAAGAGAAAATATGCATTAGTCACTTATTAGTAATATAATTAATCAAAAATAGGCTTAAGATAAAGCATTACCAAGCCTAGATATTAGGGTTAACTTGATAATAAAAAGTTAAAACACAAAAAAACTATAAATATAGGAGATAAATCCCTTTCACCTTATTTCTAGCTATAAATCACTTATAGAGATGGTAGTTTGCTTGCTTCGCTTGTGTCCAAATGGAATATTCGTTAGTGCTCTTGCATTTAGGGAAACATGTCCCCTCTATTAACTATTTTTTTTGCCTTGGTATGTATTGGTATATGAAGCTTATTTTATAAATTTTTAATAATAACTTTAGATAATAAATATTTTTGTAAGTGAGTGTGAGACTTTCTATTTATAAGTTTCAAAATAACCCAAACCCATCTATGATTAGGTTTAGGATAACCTTGAGTTAGAATTGGGAGCCCAAATACAATAAATAATGTCCTTAATTATGCATTTGTGTAATCATGGATCAAAATTTCTCATTTTAATGGCATTTATGTTTGTATTTTATAATTCTTGACTTTTAGGATGATGATGTCATCATGGCCTCATTTTTATTTGATATTTGTAAAATTTTAATTTTTCAAAATTATAAATTTAATAATTTAACATGGATTATTTAACTAAGCATTTAATTTGATTTTATTATTTATTTACTTTTATTTAGGATTTATTGATGAGATATGGATGAGTTGGTAAAGTGACCTAGTTGTTTTAATCACCACTTAGG
The DNA here is from genome assembly GCA_037957365.1 of Torreya grandis. NCBI lineage: Eukaryota > Viridiplantae > Streptophyta > Pinopsida > Cupressales > Taxaceae > Torreya > Torreya grandis. Next base: position 199,579 of record JARHVA010005287.1, on the reverse strand, counting down.
TTCAAATCTCAGTATGGTATTAGAGGTCAGTTGTGTTTGATCATTGGTGTTATTGGGATGGTTATGGCTATTTATTAGTATTATTAGGCTGATTTTGGCTATTGGTGGTCATATTGGGCCAATTATGACTGTTCATTGGTATTCTCAATCTAGTTATGGGTGTTGTTGGGAAATATGGTAATTATGAGAAATAATCACTTGGTAATTTGGGCCCTCTATTATGTCCTAGATTGGTTGGATCTCCAATTAAAATAAAAGTACCCATATAAAAACAAGTGCTTAGGTTTTTTGTCATTTCAAGAATTGGGTTACATGCCCCACTTAATTGGTCAAAAATATCAGTTTACTAGAGTGTAACCTAACTAAGGATGAATCTACATGAGTTTATCATTACATATAGGTTAATACCTAGAATAAGGATCATTTGATGTAATTATAGGCACTTAGATCCAATGTGCAAATTCATTTGGTATGTTTAGGGATTTCTAATCTTAAATTTCATAGTTTGGTAGAAACCAGTCTAAATTCTATTTTAGACATGAATGTGGCCAAAAAGGAGTGTTTATAACCCTCTACTATATCTATGGATATCACTATTCCATACCTACTCATCCAAGTATACACATGAACTATTTGATTTACCATATTTTTGTCTTAGTATATTAATATAAATAGGATAGTTGTATGTCATCTTATCCCATGCACACACATATAATGTGTAGTGAGAAAAGGAATGCAAGTTATTGTGATAAAAAGGGATAAATATTCTCAATGGATTTTTTAGATTACAATGTCATTAGATAAGGTATGGAAATTAGTTTCCTATGATCAAAGAGGGTTAAACATCTTAACTTATTTATTTATCTTGATAATAGATCATATGATAAAATGTGTTAAATGAATTCAAGTATTCTAGGTGTTGTAGAGATTGTTGATTAGGGAGTAATAAAATTATCTCTTACTTATCTCATTGAAAATTTTATTTAAAACCTTTTTCAATGTTTATATATCATTGAATGTAATTAATGATAGTATATTATTACAAAAATGTATAGTTAGATAGATTGATTATACTTTTCTATAGTTATGGTTTGAATTCCATAAAAATATGGTGGCTATACTTATAGTGGTTCCACATTGCTAATAAAATCCCTAATATGGCACATGATTAGACAATGCCATTTAGAAAACCATGTGGCACAAATTTTATATAATTTGCATTATTAGTCATGCACATATCTTAATTTATGTATTGTGTGTTGCAAGGTGCTATAAAAACATACAAAGGTGCCACATGTCTAATTTATTGACACTAGATGTTGTGAAGGCATTGATTCACATGCAAGACTAGAGATATAATAAGTGTTCATATTTGACATTGTATAAGTGTACACAGATAATTTAAATTATCTATGAGTGTTTTAAATTACCATGGTGATTCATTTTTGTTTTATGGAAGCACAAAATCATAAAGAGAGTCTCTATAGGTGTTAAAGACATATGTATTCTATGTAGGTCATGTGATCATGCATGGAGTTGTATTATATGTACATTATTTTATTAATTCATTTCATAAACATGGGTTGAGACAATAAATTAGATAAATGCACAAAGAAATACCAAAAATAAAGTGTAATCCTCTTTTGTTTGTAGAATATATTATTTCTAGGTAGCTTTAATTATGTACCATAATACCTTTTTAGAAAGCTCAAAATGCCATCAAGATGTTCACATACTTAATTTTTTGTGGTAATGTATCTAAACCCATGTAAATACTCCTAATAACTTATAATTTGACTTTAATATTTGTAGTATTGAACTATAATATTTTTTCAATAACATAAAAGAAGGGTCAGGCCTTATAGTTTGGAATTTGGGTGTTAAACTTGATGTAGTACATCCTAATGTTAATGCAAGGCTAGATGAGAAAGATGAGATTAGTGTGATAGTATCTATTTACATAAACCATCATGGATAAATTTTCCCACTTAAATGATGACTTTCCAAATTTGTCTTAACTTTGGGTTCCATTACAAAGGTGTTAACAAAATAATGTTTCAATCAAAAAATTAGAGGCATAGTGATGTTTAATCCAATCCCTAAAAAGGAGTGTATTATGTAAATTATATAGAAACAAATGTACATTATTCATTGTGTTTATTGATATGGTTTACTAATTTAGATTAAAATGATCCTATAGGTGTGTTAAAATTTAATATATAGTGTTTGAGAGTGTGTTACTACTCTTGTTTAAAACTGTTATGATTTTATAAGGATGCCTATAAATGCCAAAGAATGTTTGTGATCATTTTTATCTAAAGCTATGAAGTTTATTGGTAAATTCTCAACTAATGTGAATAATACTTATAAAAAATAGTGGTATTTATATTAAGAATATCCATGTAAAATATAAAGTTCATTCTTAGGAATGTATCTAACCCCAAAGTTTGATCCACTAAACTCAATGCTATAGTGATTTTGATACCAGTGATATCTATGATGTATGAGTTCAATTTATAGTAATAAAAACTATATTTCAGAAGAGTGAATATTTAAAAATCAATGTATTATAGCTTTTAAAAGAGATATGAATAATCATGTGTGATCACAAGACATGTTTTAGTATCAAAAGTTGACCTATAATGGTGTGTAACCATAGAGGTGTAGGTACACAAAACAATTTATGCTATGCAAATATTACTATATGAATATATCTATAACAAGAAATATTTTCATCTAGATCATTAATGATGTGGAATAATTTACACTTTTAATACAAATGTAGAGAGGAAAGTACTTGTTTCTAACTATGAAATTCCAACAACCCATAGTGTAATTTTATAAAATGCATAGTTCTTTGTGTAGGAATGTCTAAAAACAAATGGGAAGAATTGGAATGGATAATATCTAAAAAAATAACACATGGATGAAGATACATATAATTCCTAATTGTATTAACATTATTATGATAATGGTTGTTGGTAATTGGAGAGTGTGGTGTGTGTCTCTAATGAGATCATCTTTGTGGTTATCATGGTTGAGCCATGTGATGGTATTTACACTAGTGTTGTGTATATCCATAGAGGCATATGCCTTAGTTGGAACTAATAATACGTAATGTTTTGATTATTATAATTTTATGTTTATGATGGATGTTTATCATATTTTAAGTGATACTAATAATATTTCAATTATAGTTTCATGTTATATCATTTTCAAGACATATTCCATCTATTGCACTACAAATTTTTCTATATGAAGCATAGTTGAAAATATTATACTTATTGAAATTAATACTTGGGTGCGGATCATGGATGAGTTTATATTGATTTTTCATATTTATTAGAGAGATATGACAATAAGGAACTTGGTGCATAAGTAAAAACATTTGGTTTATCTTACATAAAGTATGATGTAGAAGCATTGTTATAATGTTTATACGGAGAGAAGTATATGAAACCTTATTTGAATGTGGTAAAAATCATGTATCCAAGTCCAATTTTGTCTGGTATCATATTTATGTGGAGCAGAGTTATGATTCCTTAACCCTTCTTTCCTAATCCTTGGCCTTTGTAGCCACTAACGTAAGAAACATGGAACCAAATCCCTTGATGTGTGTATTAAATTTACCAAACAAGATTGATATTGAATTGAATATTGTTGAATCAGAAGAACTTGTAAAGTTTGCATGTGTCTTTATTCTAATTTTACACGTCATATTTGGTGTTTATAAAACATTAATAAATAAAATATGTGGTTCTTAGAACATTGTGCACTTGAATTTGAGTTAGTCAATTTATTTCTCTTTAGTGGAGATATGTTGATGTAGATTCTTCATGGAAAGAAAACATATATCCTCATATTGAACATGATCATGGTAGATAGGATTAAAAATATTAATTCTACATGTCATGAAATATGTTATTTGATCCATAATAAGAATGAGTCATTTATCCTTTGACTAGAAAGAATATTTAAACTACTAGTTTTGGTGAGTTATATTTTGGATCTCCTCAAGCTAGTGTCTATTATTTTCTATAGAATTTAAAGGAGACACTTTCATTTGGGATTCACTTCCTTATTTATCTCTTTTATTATGTATATAACATAAAATTAAATAATCAAAATTTTGATAATATTTGAAAATTATATTAGTTTTTTATACTTTGATACCATTAATTTTGTTCTTATGAGGATATTAGGTTGACAAAAACTTCAACAGATTTAAGGCTTACGTAAGTGGTTTGTGAAACAAATATACCTGTAGAGTGTATAACATGCAACAAAATATAAGAAATAGATGTAGAAATAAACATTGCACATTCAACATAGGATATAAGAATAATAAGTCTAATTTTATTTAAAACAAATAATATTTTAAAGAACATATGCATACAATATTATGTAAGAAGAGGGGAGAATATTATTTTAGTGAATAAGAAATAAATGTCATAACTAATTTTTATAGACTATGTTATCATCATACAAGATAGAGAATGTAATTTCATAATTAGAGAGGGATAATAATCCTAACTAATTTACCTAAATTTGGAATAGATCATCTAATATGTTTTGATGCTTCAAAGTGTACCATATGTGATCTTCAATGTTGATGAACACTACTCATTTTAGGATTTGAAAAATCCAAAGCATGAGTTGTAGCTTGTGATAATTCAATGACATTTGTGGTGGAAATATAAGTAGAGTATGAGAACTATCCACAATATTTTTTTGATTTAGTGGTTGGGAGCCACCAGGGTTTAAATTTTTAGATATTCAATAGTTTTTGATGACATAGAATATAAAATAAATGATTATTAAGAATGATATTCAGGCTATAGTGAATCTTGATAAAAATAAGAAAAGAGAAGAGTAAAGCAAGAAAGAAATGTGATTGTAGGTTTTCATCTCAAATATTATGACAAAAACCATTTTTGAACCAATTTATGTTATAAAACAACATAATATCAAATTATATCACAAATCAAGCAAAATTAAAATGAAAAATATGAATCATAAGTAAGAACCAAATTTACTTTAAAGATTTTCTATTATGATCTAAATAACCTAACTACATCCGAATATAGAGCAAATAAAATAAAGTATTCTTGAGATATTTATAGTCAATTTAACATTTAGCACAAATTAACAACCCTATGACAATTAATATAACATAAACAAGAAGAATCATTCAAATTAAAGATGACTATCTAAAATTGAGAGGTAGCATAGACATTCAACAAAACTATTCAGACAATCTTTTTAGAATTCCTTATTTGTATTAAATGTTCCTAGTATACAATTTCTTAAAATATCCACCTTACAAATGGTAAACATATACCTATTTATAGGAGTCATATGTGGTTACCTAGTTAACTTTCAAAATATCCACATGAAGATAAGGACAACTATCCTTGATATAAAGATACAATGTGGGAGGTCACATGTCAACTTGACAAGAAAGAGTATATGCTAACAGACTAGCATATACTTCACAAAAAGAATATTCTTTTATGAATTTCATTGGTGGGCCCTTTAATTAGCCATGTTTGAGTAAGTATATCACCTTAGTATATTATTCCTTGATTAGTTCAAAATCCACTATAGGCTTCATTAGCCAATCTTCTTCTTGATCTACTAACTTGTCAAATTCATTATCAGCATGAGATACAAGTTCCTTGATAACATTGTGCTTATGTAATTTTCTTCCCTATAGAAAGAATGATATCAAGTATGTTCTAGTTATCTTTGTATAAATGAAATTTTTTATCTCTAATGCCTTGGATGTGAGCACCAACCTTTTTCTTGAATTATTCATCACTAATCATGCCTATAATAGTGGTTTGAGAAGGGTTATCTAATAGATTCCCCAAAAGTTTCTCAATCTAGGTTACTAAGCCTATGTATTTCTTGATAAATTCATTGACATCATTTCTCTAGGTGATAAAATCCTCTTGTTTATCCATCAAAACTACCATGAAGATGTCTAGATGTCTAATTTTGATAATCTTGAAGTCCAATGCTTACTTTGTCTTATGTACCTTGACGATCTCCTCCATGTGAGCTTGATAATTCTACCATTGAGTGATTAAGGATTGTACCATCTCAATTTTATGGTTTAAATCACTCAATCTAAACTTTATTGTTTTCAAATTATCAAATGCATCCATCAAATATTTATTCAGCACTTACAATACATCTTCAAGAATTAAAAAGAGGACCTAAGCTTTTAAATCTTGTTTTTATATCTCCAAGTTTAGAATCCTCTATTTCATTCCTTGAACTCTAGCCAAGGACATGGTTGACTAGGCCAATACCATACTAGATACATCTTTTGAAATATAGGATGCTCCCCTACTGCCTACCCTAGAATAGGATTTAAGCCCATAAATTGTTCCACCTTCTGAAAGGTGAACTACTCAGTAGCAATAGTAACATTTTTGGTCACTACTTTCTGAAGAGTTGATGTATCTAGATTGAAAAGGACCTAAGGGTTAGGCTCTTATACATGTGGCTATTCAATAATCTCTATGTTTGAACTCCAAATGGCTCATGGGGTGTCAATCCCTTGTATTTACTTATTTTGAAGGATCTGGATGCTTCTCTCTACTTCTCTATTTAAAATATCTTAAATCCAAGGCTTGACATTATCCTGAACATCCATGTCAAATTGAATCAAAGCTATTGAAGGAGAAAGATATGGGATTTTTTAAAAATTCCCATAAACAAACCAATCAAGAATAGTTTGTCCATAATTAGGATTCTCATCACTAAAGAGGTTAATTTCACTAGTAGGGTGAGTGAAACTTAACCTAGGCCTCTTTTTTGGAGCCAAAAGAACTAAGGCCAATTCTAACTATCTCTTTCCTCCATCTAATATAACTAAATATTTACTTGATTCCTCCATGGATCTTCTTCCATATTATAACCATAGGTAGTTATGATGTTAATAGGGTCACTTTATACTATTTCTCTAATTTCCAAAGTAATCCTGCTAATAACCTCTAATGCGGAAGAAGGCCTTTATGGGGATGCCTCAATTTAGAGACATTCACCAGATTTATGCCCCATGTTGGACCCCTAAATCACATCTTTAGCTTTTCCTTTTACATCCCCAAGTTTCCAAACCTAAGGTGAATTTTCCAATTCTCTCTACTAAGGCTTAGAATATTATCCTCCAATAGGTGGCTCTTGATGTACAGTCCCAGATGGTCCTAGCAACAAGTGATAATGTAAGGGACGTAGGTTCCATATTTCTCTTGAGGGTTAATTATTGCTAACCAACCTATGTTATAATTTGATGTTGTAATTTTTAACCCTAGACAAAACTTCTTCAAATTTCCTTACCTTTATGTAAATACCATCTCCCACACCTAGTTGATGTTTGTATCCAATTTTTGGGACCTTTTTATCCTAAATATGGTTAGATACTCTATCATTAGGGCCCCACATGTTATTATCATCTAATTGTAAATAAAAAGAGTTCCTATGCACCACCATGATCTCCAGTTATTTCCAATCCTTGATTACAATTCTACCAATGTCTATTGAAAAGGGATGAACCTAAGCCTTCTTATTCTTCTTGCATATCTAATCCATTCCCTAGATGATTTGATAAGCAATTTATTACTCTACAAGATTACTAGGAACATATATAGGCAATTTGTATGGTTGGACCATGATTCCTTCTATCCTTATTATAGTGCAATCTAGATAGAACCACACATCCCATATGGTCTCCACTATCTTTTGATTAGAGGATGAAGCCTGGGCATAAGGATACTAGTGACTACCTCAAAAATGACTGGTAAGATACCATCACATATGAATTTCATGTGATTATTATATTTGAATATATGTAATTTGGATTAATGATGGGAAATGGTATTTTTACCTTTAGGGGACCAATTTTGGATGTCAGTGAAATTAATAGAGGCTATGAATGAATCCAAGAGGTAAGACATCATAAATAATTATTTGGAGGTCTTTCTCTTGATGGCTATAAATTTTTTGCCCAAAAAAAACTTTTAAGTCTACAATGGGAGGGGTTAAGCTCTGTTCCAACATGTAATAGACATAAGATACCTAAACCTTACTTAAATAAGTTATAAAAGAAGAACCAAAGGATCTATTTAATAAGGTCATAGCTACCCTAATGCCTTCACTAAATTTGGTAATATTAATCTCACCATTAGGGTTATTAAAAACATGAGAAACATGGATTAAACAAGGTGAGAGGACTAAATCCATGTTTAAGGAATTTGTCCATTCTCTCAAAGATAGGAGATCGACATGAGGCAAAAGGAGCTTATAGTAAGCCTCAAAGGTCATGGGAGATATACATGAAAATTTCTTGATAATTCATAAATAATCCATTCTCCATGTATTTTTTAGTCAATAAAAATAGTAATAATAAGGTTGATGCAATGCATTACTTGTGGTTTAGTAGTCACATGGTGAAGACCTACTAGCTGAATTAATACTAGGTCTTTATATCTTTGGTGTACTGTAGCATTCCTATTTTACTCTTAAGAATTTGGTTACAAATCTTCTACATAGAAGAATAATTTAGACCAATTCTGGATTTCATGTACATTCAAGGCTATTAAATCTAACTCTATGTCTCTAAAGACCCTTCCTTCACCATCTGAAGTTAGATAAAGCTTCCTTTCAATTTTCATCTATTGCCTACCTATCACCATTGATAACACTGAATTGTAGTTGATGAAAACAAATATCTCACTAAGGAACTTTTTTTAATTCAAGTTTCACTTACTTTGATTGCTATGTGATCAATTGAATTGACTTAAGTCCTTTATAGAGGGTTTAGGGTTTTCAGCTTTAATGGTAAAAATATCTAACTCTTGATTTCATACATGCCTTAAATTTGATGGGACCTCATTCTCATGTCTTCTACGTTATCAAGAATAGGATATATTTAATTTTAATCTTCCATACCTATGTGGAGCTTATGTGGTAGGGTTCCATGCATTTCATGGCAAATTTTATAAATGCTAGTTGAAGGCTAGCTATTAGCTTTCAAAAGTCATCTTTATTTTACTTTGAAAAACTAAATCCAAGTCCTTGTTTTTCATTAGTCTCCTGATTTTTAAGCTCATTAATTATGCCATGTGTGAATTTTTGGAGGCCTTTGAAAATTTGTCCACTTCATCATACCTTTGGATCAAATCCAATGACAAAGTGATCACCATTAGATCTTAGCTAGGGATAGATCATTAATTATATGCCATTTTAAAGGAATTTAGGATCGACACACCAATGGATTAAATCTAATGAACAAGTGATCATTGTTGGATCCTAAAATATTCTTACCTTTTAATTAGTTCCATGATTATATTAACATTAGGCTTAAAAAATGGCATTTAAAATTTTATGTTTAAAAAACACACAATGAGTTAGGCTAAGATCTTTATAAGTTAGGCTTGTCTTCATAAAAATTTAGAAATTTCTTAAAAGGTTTTTTAGAAATTCCCCCTTTGATTAAGATTTTAAAAAAATATGATTTAAATTTGACTAGTTTAGTCACATCAAATACATCCTCATAGACGTTAGTTGATGAGAGCGAACCTATCAAATTTTAAAAAATGGAATTTATTGATCCAATAACTGAATGCCATGTGTAAAGCCCTCGAGAGTTCCCAAGGCTTTAGGTATTGCCTAATTTAAATTTTATGAGTTAAGTCATGTCAAATACATCCTCGCAAATGTCAAATGATGGGAGTGAACTTGTCAAATTTAAAATAATGGAATTTATTAATCTAATAACTAAATGCCACTTGCAAAACCTTTGAGAGTTCCTAAGGCTTCAGGGATTGCCTAGGTTAAATTTGATGGGTTTGGTCACATAAAATATGTCCTCATATATGTCAAATAATAGAATTAATCTATCTAATTTAAGATAATGGAATTTATTGATCCAATAATTAAAATCCACTTGTAAAGTCCTTGAGAGTTCTTGAAGCTCCATCTTTAATTCATACCATTAGATTAAAACATCTAATCAAGTGATTTCCATTGGATCCTTATTGGGGCCCAAATCATTAACTATATGCCTTTATAAAATACTTAGATCTTGATTCACCATTGGATTAAATCTAGAAAACAAGAATAAAGCATTAGATTTGTAAAATCACATGAACTTTAAGTTAAAACGTAATCAAGCATAAAAATTCCTACTAGATTTTCTCATGAATGTTTAAATTCAAACCCTTAGGGTTTACTATTTGGTAACCCTAACTTCTTCCATGGAACTTGTAATTAATCACCTTAAATATTATTATTTAGAAACATTAATCTAAAAAACATGATCATTAATTAGATACACCAAAGGTCATGTCTTTTTTAAAGATTGACCTACTTTTAAAATTCATGATCAAACAATCTTTCACACTTATTCTAGAATATAGAGGTTTTTAAAACAATCATAGGTTTCCCCTTTTCAAAAAATAAATATTGGGGGAGGGGGGGTGTGGGTCTCAACAAATGGTGACTCACAAGGGAAACATAACAATATGTTAGAACATAGGGCTCTAGTTTAAACTTGTACATGAATTCTGTATCCCATTTGGACATATACTCTCTCTTGAATCAACTTTTGGTTGAAATAATTTTATAATGTATAAACTTTAAACTTAGATATTAAAACAAAAACATCTACTATGTGCTTTGATTCCACTTACTATTTGTCATGAATTTCAAGAAACAACATCTAGGTTCATATCCTTTTGGTCCATTACACTTAACTTTGAGCACTTTAGATATTATTTAAGAATAGAAACTCTTAATTTAGGGGAGGCTTGGGCATTGCTCTACCACTAGATAGGTATTTATAGCCTCGATAGAGATACCTTTGGTTCCACTCAAGGTTTTGCCCCATTGCCAGCCAGGCATCCATAGCCTTAGTGGAGATTACTTGAATTACCTTTACTTCTATTTCCATAGATTTTCAATGAGTTTTTTAATACATTTTCTAGGTCCTTTTGCAAAGGTTAGAAACCAATATAGCCTAGTTTTAAGGATTTGGTCAAATGCCTTGGCATTAGGATACTCTCCTTTAATTGAAACTTTAGTCCATGACAAGGATGTCTTTTAAGTGTAAGCATGCATATGAATTACTAAACTAAATTCACATTGCATAAATATGATTCTTTTTAAAATAAAGGTTTGATGCAGGATAAGATTTAAATCTTTGTAGGACATTAAATTCCTATACCAATTTATACTAGTGCCTCTAGTTGCTTCATACTACTTTACTACCAGCCATATTTACTTTTGTAAGATTTATAGCCACACTTTTGAGAAATTCCAAACCAAAAATAATACCAAGAGACTTTACCAAAACCAAGGAACATCACCAATCAAGAAAAAATAAAACACAAACAAAACAAATATGTACAAGCCTAGCAAAGAAGAAAAACCAAAGTAAGAAAGGGAACTAACTAGCATACCTATTATAACTATAAAAATATTACACATTCACTCCATTAAGACCCTTGATAGAGTAGAAACAAAGTAATTCTTGAGATATTGCCCATTGGTGGGTAAAGTCTGATCCTTGGAGATTTTTCAACCTGAAAGTGTTGTTGCCCAAGATTTTTACAAATTTTTATTAGATAATCCATAAAGTGATGAACTTACCATGTTTACCTTTAGGTTTTTATGCTTTGTCTCAAAGAAGGAATAAGTTGACTTTCCTAAATAACTTTAGTTTAGATGTCTTATCAAACCATCTTTTCATGGTTGATTAGTGTCTTCTAAAGTCTATAAATGCCTTTTCTCTAGCATCTTCCATTTTAATGATGTCTAATAGCCTAAAATTAGAAATTTTTTGGATGTCCTCTATGTATTCTTGCATGAATGTGAACGTAGTAAACTTCAAGGTGACGGGAAATATAGGGTTTTGACCATATACCAAAAAAATATGAATCCTTTTAAGCTTGTTTGATCCTATTTCGATCTACCCATAATGCAAACTTAAGAATTTTATGCCATGTTCTATGTCTATCTTTAGTAGATTTATTGATAGCTTTCATCATAATTTTGTTTTTAGACTCAGAAACACCATTTCTTTGAGGTTATTGATTGGAAGAAAACTTGAGTACAATTCTTTGGTCATAATCCCATTCCATCATTTCAATAGAAATAAATATAGATCCATTATCACAAACAAAAAAAACTAGGGTTCTAAATCTAGTACAAATATTTTCCTCTGGAAAATTGATCACATCTTTTATTCTACATTGTTTATAGGCTACTACCTTAGTCCACCTAGCTCATTAGTCTATAGTAGTTATGACATACTTATGACCTTTAGAAGAATTGGGGTTGATTACTCCTACAAAGTCTAATCCCAATTGTGGAAAAGGATTATCTACCATCATGGGTTGTAAAGACATGGATACCTTTATCTCCTTTATGCTAAAAATATGGCATGAATGACACTCCCTCACATGCTTATAAGCTTATTCAAAGAGTGTAGGCCAATAATATCTAGCCTTGAGAATATTATGATCTGTGGTTCTTCTTGAAGGTTGTCCACTTCCCAGCTTCTCATGGAAGGTAGTAATAATCCAAGTTGTTTCTTCCTTAGACACACATCTCAAATAAATTCCCTTAAATTTACTCTTCTATGAGATTCCATTCCTGATGAGGTAATGGCCTAATTTGAGCCTCAAGGCTCTCTTTTATTCTCTTATAAATTTTAAGGGACAAACACCATTTAAAATTAAATGAATAATAGATTCATACCACTCATTGGGTTTGAAATTTCACTAATTTACTTGCATGACATGGAATTTTGGGTCAATACTAGTGATAATCTAAATTAAACCTTGAAATTTCACTAATTAGGCTATTTTCATCTCTATATCATATTATTTTAAAATTTTCATCCACTTGCCTCTTCTTTCTTCGAGCTCATTCTGACTCAACATAAGTTTTGTAGCTAGATTAGGTAATATGTCATGTACCTTATTCCTAAGGAGGTAATGTCTAAATTTTTTTCTAATTTTACCAATCCATAAGCTTACTTATTAATCATATAATAATTTCCTTTTGAATTTTTGAATTTGGTTTTCATGAAAGCAATGGGATGATCATCCCATCAACTTTTTGAGTTAACACTGTAGCCATAGTATGCTCAGAAGCAAATGAATATAGATAGAAATATTTTGAGAAATTAGGACTTATGAGGACTAGAGCTTTATTGATTATCTTCTTAATGTCAATGAAGGCATTCTTAAATTATTCATTCCAAGAAATTATAACATCTATCTTAAGCATATCATTTAAAGGTTTGACAATCTCAGTGAAGCCTGAAATAAACTTCCTCAAAAAATTAGTCTTGCCAAAAAATGACTTAAGTTATTTTTGGCATTGGGCAACCCAATTTTAGAGATGACCTCTACTCTATTAATATCTATATAAATCACTTCTTCTTTAATGATATATCCCAACAATTTTCCTTTAGGGACATAAAATATACTTTTATTGGGGTTAAGAGATACACCATACTTTTTTCATCTATCAAATACTTATCTCAAATGTATGAAATGTTCCTCTCTATTTCTAGAAAATATTGTAAGATCATCCATATATATGATGATACATTTTCCCACTAAACCTTAGAAAGCATGGTCGATGGCCCTTTGAAAAGTTGCCCCTACATTAATTAATCCAAAAGGTAATCTCTTGTAATCATATGTTCCCTATTTAGTAGTAAAAGTTGTTTTCATCCTATCTTTAAGGAAAAAAACACCTAGTTATATCTAAAAAATACATCCAGAAAGGACATCATGAAATATCCTAAAATAGTTTGGATAACCTAGTCCAAAGAAGGTAAAGGATAATTATCCTTTTTAGTTGCTCTATTTAGATTCCTAAAATCTATGCATAATCTTATTTCACCATTTTTTTTCTAAATAAAAAAGGGTTTTCCACCCAAGTATAATGTCTAATAGGAAACACTATCCTTATATCTAACATCTTCTTCACTTATTTAAAAATCATGGGTTCTAAAATAGGGTTGACTGGTCTTTGCTTTTATCTAAAGGGTTTTCAACCTTTCTGAAGAGGTATAGTTTGAGTAATGACCCTTGGGTCAAATATTTTCAAATCTTCATAAGACCAAGCAATTACATCTTTTTATTTTTTAAGAAACTCTCTACATTTTCTATTTTCCATTTTAGTGCAAGCCTTCCCTATATTCACCATTTGGGGCTAATCATGTGGACCAAGGTTTGTCACATGATAATATCTACCATTTACCTTGGGTTATTTAGTTGCTTCAAAAATATTATCAAGATAAAATAGTCTTTTCAATGAAATAATCCCTTTAGGTATCTTATTATCACTTAATTGGATGATTTTAACATTAAGTTCCTTCTTAGGAAAAGTTTCATCAACTTCATCAATAATGTGAGCTTTAAAAGCTCCAAAATTAGTTTAAAAATTTATGATTTGTTGATCATCATTGAAAACTTGAAAATTATTTGCATTGTCAAGAACTCAAGGACATGGTACTAGCTCAATTATGATGCTTTGGGAATCATGATTAGGCATGAGGTTAGCTACATCAAATTCAAGCTCATCAATAACTTTATTTTCTTCTCTTAGAATAGCTAAGATGTTGAAGGCATCAAAATATTAGATCAAGTCCCACACCCTAAACTTATATCTCTTTAAGTAAGAAAATTTACATTGGTATTTACTCCTCACTTGGTTAACCACAAGTTCAGAGTCCCCATAAACAAGGAATTCCTTAAATTTGTGCTTAATGACAAATTACAATCCAAGTATGAGAGCCTCATACTCAGCTAAATTATTGGTGCAAGGAAATTGTAACTTATAAGTTACATGGTATTGTTTTTTTGAAGGATCCATCAATACAATACTAGCTCTTGATCCTAATTTACACTTGGCACCATCAATGTATAACTTCCACCAACCAAAAATTAGAGGAGAACTCTTGGAAACTAGTTCTTTTTCAATTTCTAAAGTGAAAACTCCCAAATCAAAATGCAAAAAATTTACCCTTTTGTTAATAGCATTATATTATGTTATCATGTGTTTCATTCAAGGTTCCCTTTCTATTCTTATTTGACTTGGCACACCTTTCCAAGGAAGACATAAGTGCAATAAATTAGTATACATATAGCCATTTAAGGCCTTAGTCCATTCTCTACTCAAAATCAATCCATAAGCACTAGGTATTTCTACCACTTGGATATCAATTAATTGTTAAACCTTGGGTTCCCTAGCCAGTTGTATATTCACATTAAATAATTCTCCTATAACCTTAACTATAGATTTATCCAATTGAGTGAATACCCTGTAGACTTTATTAGAGTTAACCCGATTTGTTCACATATCTCAATAGGAATAATATTGGTTGAAGCTCTAGAATCTAAAATACAATAATGAACATTCTTCCCAAATATCTTGAATATAAGTAAAAAATATAGAGACACTACTTTAATTACTTGCATAATTAAATTTGCACTATCATTCTTAGGGGGCTTCCCAATTTCCTTAGACAAAGATTTCTAGAGTAATTCTCTTTATTCTATGCTCTGAGTTTACTCACGTAGAGTGATATTGGCTTTAATAATTTTCATATCCTCCATAATATTGTAGCCAAATTTTCTTGTAAGATCAACATTTAGCTTAGAAGAACATCCACTAGGGGTTTCAAGATTATTCTTTGATGTAGTGTCTGGAGGGGTTCCATAATTGTTAGGAGGGGTAGATGTAGTCAATGGTGGTTTTTCTTCCCTATTTCTCAGAGGATATGTCTTCAAAAATTGTTGGAATGCTTGAAACTCCTTAGGAATATTCTCAAGCTCATTATCCTCTTGAAAATGTAGTTGAAAATTTTCCACCATATGTACTTGGTCAGATGGTTCAGATTTAGAATAATTTGAAGCAACATCTTTGTTTGGAACTACTTCAAACGTGTCAAGTTCTTCTTGAAAATATTTAAAGGATTTCCATAACTCAATGCAATCAATCTCACCATGCTTAGAAGTATCATGCACCCTATAGTAATTTGGCAAGGAAATATTAGTGAGGTTTATATCCATATTATTTTTTCTATAAGAAGGCTCACTAGATTTGTTATTATAGAAACTATCATTCTAAAACCTATTCCCAGGTTTGTTAAACTTTTGGAAAGTGAAGTTCCTTCAAAATTTGTAGTTAACATTACCAACTTGTTTTTACAATTGCAGAAAATTAGTGCTAATCTTTTTTACCATTTTGAATATAGAATCATTCTCATTTTTTGGAACCTCAGTATTTTGACCTTGGTTACTGTTAATGCCACTGATAGGTACTAAATCCTTCTAGTCATTTTCATGAAATATATTGGTAACTTGATGGCTTAAAAACATAAATTTTGATTAGGGACAGCATGACTAGTAGGAAATACATTCAAAGAAGGGAACTGATTTAAAGCTAGATCATTTTGGTTATTTGAGAATTAACATTTGTGATAGAATAAGCCATTTATCCTTGGGGTTGCATTTGGTCACTAATAACCACTACTTTATAATAAGCTTGGGATGATAAGTGAAAGGGATCTCTTCAAAAACATAGAAGTCATGGGGTCAACATCATCTTTATAGACCTCCAAAGCTAAAGCTTCATTAGATTTATATGGATACATGGTTTGACTAAACATCTTTTGGAACCTAGCATTAAAGGACATAATAGGTTCACTTGTATCTCTCTTAAATAGTTATAAATTGATGATAGATGACACAAGGGCTTATGATCTTTCCAAATTGATCAATAAAAGTAGTGCCAAAGTTATTCCATGAGATAATACAATTGTTAGGGAGATTAAGGAATCATTCATATGTAGCATCTTTGAATGTAAATGGAAATAACCTACATGCTACATCTTCATGAATAACATTTAATAATATTAATATAGCTTTGAAATATTTAACATGTTCTTCAACAGTCGTAATACTAGTTGGACTAAATATTAGCAAATAATTTTTAGGATTACGTGGTAAATCATGAACTGCACCTAGTATATTGATATGCAAAATTCTAAGCCACATAATTTTTGGAAGAATATCAATCATAGGTATCCCTTATAAAGGTGATGATGGTATATATTTATAATACCTATGCTTACCTCTATCTTTCCTAGTCCTATGGATCTCTAGTTTGAGCAAGGGTTCTCTAGTCTCTGAATGTGATCTAGTCCTAAATCTGGGTAATTTTAAATTGAATATTAATAATCCTATTTTTAAACATGGTTTAACACATTAATTTCCAATTAATGACAAATAATATGCACACTAAACTTAATTTTCAAAAATTTGTTCATAAAAAGACAAAGGACATCAATATTTAAATAAACAACTTCAAAGATGTACTAAATTATGTAAAGATGACCAATCTTTAAAACTTATGACTTAAATAAACACCTTATTATCAATTTTGAACAAAATAAGCTGTCCTAACTCCAAATACTAATAAATTCTTAGCAATAAAAACCATATTTCTGTAAAGGTCACCAATTTTTACACAATTTATGTTAAAAGAAACATAATCATGTAATATTTAGAGTAATTTTTACCAAATACACCCAAAATATATTAATTATATTTAAATATGCCCTCCTTCTAGCACGAATGCATCTTCTCATGTTTATACTTCAAAATGTACCATAGGTGCTCTTTAGTGTTGATGAACATTGCTCATTTTAGGATTTGAAAAATCCCAGGCATGAGTTGTAGTTTATGATAATTCAATGATGTCTATGGTGGAAATAGAAGTAGATTATGAGAACTATCCACAATATTTGTTTAATTTAGTGGTTGGGATCCACCAATGTTTAAATCTTTAGATATTCAATAGTTTTTGATGGCTTATAAGCTAAAGTAAATGAGTATTAATAATTATATTTAAGCTAGAGTGAATCTTGATAAAAATAAGAAAAGAGAATGGTAAAGTAAGAAAGAAATGTGATTACAGGTTTTCATCTCAAATATTATGATAAAATTCCAATTACTTTGATAACATTTGAACCAATTTATGTTATAAAATAACATATGCTTAAATTATAACAAAAATCAAGCAAAATTCAAAGAAAAAATATGAATTGTAAGTGAGAACCAAATTTACATTAAAGATTTGCTATTATGATCTAAATAACCTAAGTACATCCAAATATAGAGTAAATAAAATGAACTATTCTTGAGATCTTTACAGTAAATTTAGCATTTAGCAAAAATTAATAACCTTGTGACAAAGAATGTAGCTTAAAATAAGAATAATCATTCAAATTCAATATGACTATATGCAATTGAGAGGTAGCATGGACATTTAACAAAACTATTTAGACAATCTTTTCAGAATTCCTTAGTTGTATTAAATGTTCTTGGTATACAATTTCTCAAAAACTCCCCCTAACAAAGGGTACCAATCTACCTATTTATAAGACACATAGGTTTTTAACCAATTAACTTTCAAAATATCCACATGTTGATAAGGACAATGTGGAAGGTCACATGTCAACTTTTAAGAAAGAGTATATACTAAAAGACTAGCATATGCTTTACAAAAAGAATATTATTTTAAGAATTTCATTAGTGGGCCCTTCAATTATCCCTATTTTAGGAATTACTTAACCTTGTTATATTTTTCCTTGATTAGTTAAAAATCTACTACAAGCTCCATTAAAAAATCATCTTCTTGACTCACTAACTTGTCAAATTCATTATCAACTCAAGATACATGTTGTGCCTATGTAATTTGCTTCCCTGTAGAAATAATGATATCAAGGATCTTCTAGTTATCCTTGGCTAAATGAAATTTATTTTATTTGATGACTTGGATGTGAACACCAACCTTTTGATTGAATTCTTCATCACTAACCATGCATATAGTAGTGGTTTGAGAAGGGTTATCTAATAGATTCCCTAGAAGTTTCTCACTATAGGTTACTATGCTTGTGTCTTCTTGATAAGTTCATTGACATCATTGCTCTAGGTGATCAAATATTATTGTTTATCCATCAAAACTATAATGAAGATGTCCAAATGTATAATTATAATAATGTTGAAGTCTAATTCCTACTTTGTCTTATGTACCTTGATGACCTCCTCCATCTGAGCCTAAAAATTCTACCATTGAGTGATTAAGGCTTGTGCCATCTCGATTTGATGGTTTAAATCACTCAATCTAAGATTGATGGTTTTCAAATTATCAAATACATACATCAAATATTTATTTATCACTTGTAATACATCCTTAGGAATTAAAAGGAGGATCTAAGATTCTAAATCTTATTTTTTTTTCTCCAAGTTGATAATCCTCTATTTCATTCCCTAAACTCCAGCCAAGGTCATAGTTGATTAGGCCAATATCATACTAGCTTCATATTCTTGAAATATAGGATGATCCCTTGTTTCCTACCTTGAAATAGGAGTTAAGCCCAAAAATTGTTCCACCTTCGAAAAGGTTAACTCCTCAGTATTAATAGTAACCTTCTTGGTCACTACTCTCTCAAGAGTTGATGTATCTGGATTGAAAAGGACCCAATAGGTAGACTCCTTTACCTATGGCTATCTAGGAATCTCTACATTTGAACTCTCATAGGCTCTTGGGGTGTCAATGACTTGTATTTACTTGTTCTAAAGGATCTATATGTTTATCTCTTCTTGTCTGTTCAAAATATCCCAAATCTAAGGCTTGACATTATCCTGAACATCCATGTCAACTTGAGTCAAAGCTAGTGAAGGAAAAAGAGATGGGATTTTTTGGAACTTCCCATTAATAAACCAATTAGGAATAGTTGGTCCATAAATAGGATTTTAATCATTGAAGAGGTTAATTTCACTATTAGGTTGAGTGAAAGTTAACCTATGCCTCTTTCTTTGATCCTAAGGAACTAAGGCCAATTCTGCATGTCTCTTTCCTCCATCAAATGTAACTAATTATTTGCTTGATTCCTTAGATGGATCTTCTTCCTTATTAGAACCATAGGTAGATATGATGTTAATAAGGACACTTTACACAATTTCTCAATTTTCAAAGCAATCATGCTAATAATCCCTACTAGGGAAGAAGGCCTTAGTGGGGATGCATAAATTTGAAGACCTTCACCAAGTCTATACCCTATGATGGAATCTTAAATCACGTCTTTACCTTTACCTTTTACATCCTTAGGTTGCCCAACCTGGGGTGACTTTTACAATTCTCTTTGCTAAGGGTTAGAAGATTGTCCTCCAATAGAAGGCTCTTGATATACAATCCCAGATGGTCCTAGAAACAAGTGATAATACAAGGGATTTAGTTTCCATATTTATCTTGAGGACTTATTATCCCTAACCAACCTATGTTCTAATTTGATGTTGTAGTTTTTAATCCTAGACAAGACTTCTTCAAAGTTCCTTGCCTTTGTGTAAATACCATCTCCCACACATGGTTGATGTTTGTATTTAGTCTTTGGGACCTTTTTATCCTAAATATGAATATCCACTCTATCATTGTAGTCCCCCATCTTAAGATCATCTAATTGGAAATCAAAATAGTTCCTGTACACCACCATGATCTCTAGTTGTTTCCAATCCTTGATTATAATTTGACCAATGTCTAATGGAAAGGGATGAGCTAGAAACTTCTTATTCTTATTTCATATCCAATCCATCCTTAGATTGTTTGATAAGTAATTTCTTTCTCTACAAGCTTACTGGGAACATATATAGGCAATCTATATGGTTGGACCATGATACCTTCTATCCTTATTACAATGTAATCTAGATAAAACCACACATCCCCTATGGTCTCCACTTGTATTCTAATTAAAGGATGAACCCTAGGCATATGAATACTAGTTATTACCTCAAAAATGAATGGGATGATACCATCACATATGAATTGCATGTGATTCCTATATTTTAATTGCTAAGAGTGAATCCAAGAGGTAAGACATCATAAATAATTGCTTGGAGGTCTTTCTCTTGATGGCTATAAATTGTTTGGCCAAGAAGAAACTTATTAATTATCTAATGGGAGGGGTTAAGCTCTATTCCAATAGACAATGGACATAATATAGCCAAACCTTACTCAAATAAGTTATAAACAAGGGACCAAAGGCTTTGTTCAATAAGTTCATATATATCCTAATTCCCTCCTTGAATTGGGCAATAGGAATCTCACCATTAGAGGTCCTAAAAACATGTGAACCTTGGATTAACCAAGGTGAGAGGACTAAGTCCATGTTTTTAGAATTTGTCCATTCTCTCAAGGATGGGAGATCAACATGAGGCAAAGGGAGATTATAATAAGCCTCAAAGGCCATGAGAGATATACATGAAAATTTATTGACACTTCCTTCATGAATAATCCATTCTCCATCTACTATGTATTCAATAAAAATAGGAACAAGAAGGTTGATGCATTACATTACCTCTAGTTTAGTAGTTGCATGGTGAAGGCCTACTATCTAAATTGATATTAGGTCTTTATATCTTTGGTTCACCATATAATTCCTCTTTTCCTTCTAAGAAATTGGTTATAAATATTATACATAGAAGAATAATTCAAACCAATTCTTGATTCCATGTATATTCAAGGTTGTTAAATCTATCTCTATGTCTCTAAATACCCTTCCTTCACCATCTAAATTTTGATAAAGTTCTACTTCAATTTTCATCTGCTAGTCTCCCCACCACCATTGATAATACTAAATTGTATTTGATGAAAACAAAGATCTCACTAAGGCACTTATTTTGCATTAAAGTTACACTTAATTTTATTTCTATGTGATCAATCGAATTGACTTAAGTCCTTTATAGAAGTTTCAAGGTTTTTAGCTTTGATGGCAAAAATATCCAACTCTTGATTTCATACATGCCTCAAATTTGATGGGACCTCATTCTCATGTCTTATACATTATCGATCATAGGATATATTTCATTTTGATCTTCCATACCTACTTAGATATTATTTGGTATGGTTCCATACCTTTCACGGAAAATTTCATAAATTCTAGTTGAAGGCTAGCCATTAGCTTTTACAAGTCATCTTTATTTTGCATTCAAAAACTAAATCTAGGTCCTTGCATTTCATTTGTCTCTTCATTTTTAAGCTCACTAATTATGCAATGTGTTAATTTCATGAGGCCTTTGAAAATTCCTCAAATTCATCACACCATTGGATCAAATCTAGTGAGAAAGTGATCAGCATTGGATCTTAGCTAGGGCTAGATCATTAACCATATGCCTTTTTAAAGGACTTCAAGTTTGATGCAATGTTGGATTAAATCCAATGAACAAGTGATTTATATTTGATCCTACAAGATGCTTACCTTATAATTAGTTCCATGATTATATGAATCTTAGGCTTAAAAAATGTCATTTAGAATTTTATGTTTAAAAAACACAAAATGAGTTAGGCTAAGTTCTTTATATACTAGGCTTGTCTTCATAAAAAGCTACAAATTTATTAAAAGGTTTTTTAGAAATTCCCCCTTTGATTAGGCTTTAAAAATTGTCTAAGTTAAATTTTATAGGTTTGGTCATGTCAAATACATCCTCGTAGATGTCAATTGATGGGAGCAAACCTGTCAAATTTTAAATAATGGAATTTATTGATCTAATAACTGAATACCATACGAAAACCCCTCGAGATTTCCTAAGGCTTCATGGATTATATAATTTAATTTTTATGGGTTCAATCATGTCAAATACATCCTCACATGTTGTCAAATGATGAGATTGAACCTTTTATATTTAAATAAATGGAATTTATTGATTTAATAACTGAATGCCATGTGTAAAACCCTTGGGAGTTTCCAAGGCTTTGAGGATTATCTATGTTAAATTTTATGGGTTAGATCACATCAAATACATCCTCATAGATGTCAAATGATGAGAGTGAACCTATCAAATTTAATACAATGGAATTTATTGATCCAATAACTAAGTTCCATGTGTAAAGCCCTTGAGTGTTCTTAAAGCTCTGACTTTAATTCACACCATTAGATTAAAACATTTGATCAAGTGATTGTCATTGGATCCTTATTGGGGCTCAAATCATTAACTATATGCCTTTATAAAATACATCAAGATTGATACACCATTGGGTTTAATCTATAAAACAAGTGTAAAGTGTTAGAACTACAAAAGTACACAAACTTTAAGTTAAAACCTCATCATGCATAAAAATTCCTACTAGATTTTATTGCAAATGTTTAAATTCAAACCCTTAGGGTTTACTATTTGGTAATCCTAAATTCTTCCATAGAACTTAAAATTAATCACCTTAAATATGATTATTTAGAAACATTAATGTATAAAACATGATCATTAATTAGATACACCAAAGATCATGTCTTTTTTAAAGATTGACCTACTTTTAAAATTCAAGATCAAAAAATCTTTCACACTTTTTCCATAATATAGAGGTTTTGGAAATAATCATAAGGATCCCTTTTTCAAAAAATAAATATGGGGGGTGTTGGTCTCAATAGTATGATATTCTTGTGCATGTAAGTATTCATGGTTCTACATAAATGTACAATCATGGAAGAGGACCAAATATGCTTATTTATCAAATTAAATGTTTTATTGAGAACCATGTTCAATTTATATATATCATTATAAGGAATAAATTATATCTAATAGTTATAAAATTGGATGGTTACATAAATAAATCATCTTATGCTCTAGTAATAATATGACTTAAAATTGTGGTGATTACACTCCTAGTGGTATTTCATTTTTTAGAGGATCCCTAACATGTCACAATTCTGGATAATGTCAATTTTCATGTCATGTAGAACAAATATTATAGTGCATGGATTTTTAGTCATGAATGAGCTAGAATGATATGAAGTATGGTAAAATGTGTTGTATAAGTATGAAATTGTGCCACATGTCTGTGTGCTTGATGTTAGATGTTGTAAATAAACTGCGTCATGTTTAAAAATTGATGGGTACATAGTGTTCATATTTATGATTCATATGTGTGAAAGGAGACCACATATTTTTTATATGTAATGAAAATTACCAAAATGATACATATTGATATTTATAAATCACATAGGAATACATAGAGTCTCTATGGGTGCCAAAGAGATATGTAACATGTGTAGGCCATGTGATCATGTATAAAATTATGTGATGTGAATAATATATTTCCTTAATTCCTTTCAAAAACTTGAGGTGATCCAATCGAGTTGAGAAATACACAAGGAGATACCTTAGATCTAGTTAAATCTATTTTCCTTATAATGACGTAGCATTTCTAAGAATTCTTTATTGTTTTACCATAATAACATTTTAAAAATCTCATCTCATCATCTTTGTATTCACATAGTTAAAGATATGTGTTTAGGTGTCTTAACCTCTTTAAATAGTACAAATACTTATGAAATTGACTTGTAATTTTTTTAGTGTGGAATTCAAGATTTTTATAATAACATAGAAGATTATATAGTCCTTATGGTTTTACGCATGTGTGATAAACTTGATGAAACAACTACTAGCACTAGTGAAAGGATAAATGAGAAAAACTTAATTTATATGGTAGGATCTAGTGGCCGATATTATCCTAAATTAATCATCACCACTTAAAGAGTGATGTTCCCATTATTGTTAACTTTAGGTTCCACAATAAGGTTTTTAAGAAATAATGATCCAATCAAAAAACTTGTTGGTGTGGTGATGTTGATTACAATACCTGATAAATAATTTAGGATTTTAAATTCCTAAAAATTGTCCATATACCATTGTGTCTCCTAATGTGGCACACTATATAATATGTCAATGATCTTTCAAGTGTGTTAAAATTTTTCCTTTGGTGTTGGAGAGTGTGATATTGATACTATTATCAAAAATTATAATCTACTATGGATTCTTATGAATGCTAAAAAATGTATGTGATCATTGTTATCTAATGATACAAAGTAAGAGTGTATATAATCATGTTTTATTTTCAAAAAATATGAATAATCCTTGTATGCAAGAGTGGATTGAAAATGAAGCATATACATTTAATATGGATTTTGCATGCTAAGAATCATAGCAAACCCTAAAGATTAATCAACTAACCTAAATGATGTAGTCATTTTGATACTAGTGAGTTCTAATTTTTACTTTTTTTTAGTGATAAATCTTGATGTTGAAAAAATATGGAAGAGTACAAAAATTCTTTCTATATTCCATATGTGAGCATATGTAGAATTATGTGATGTGTACAATATTTATTTTTAACTAATGGAATCTTAAATTGAGCCAATAGATTTGAGAAATACATAAAGAGATATCATAAGTTTAGAGTAAACTAGTTTTCTTGGCATGACACAGATTTTATAGGTATGCTCAAATAATGTAAAATAATACCTTTTCAAAATAATTGACTCATAATAAAGATGTTAAAAAATATGAATTTATTTTTGAGGTGTATGAAACCTTATAAATGATGTGAAGGATTAAAAAATTGAACTGGATGGCTTTTAGTGCTAAATTGTATGATTTTTGGAGTAACATAGAAGAGGATCTTGACCTTGTAGTTTAGGATGTGGGTCTTAAACTCAATGTAATAGTTGTTGATGTTAACACAATGATACATGAGGGACATCCAATTATTATGGTAGTATATAGTGACCTATATCCTCCTATATCAATCATCCCCACTTAAGGAGAGATGGTTCCCGTTATTGGTAACTTTGGGTTCCACAGTAAGGGTGTTGAAATAAAAATGTTCCAATCATAAAAAATAGTGGAATGATGATGTTGACTCCAATCCAGGAGAAGGAATGTAGGATTTCAAAAACCTAAAAATATATATACATATTCTACTATGTTTCCTAATGTGCTACACTACCTAGGATGATAATGATCTTGCAACTATGTGATAGAAGAACCTTTAGTGATGGAGAGTGTGTTACTTATATACACATTATATTCTTCACTTTTATAACCATATTTTTATTTTCTCTTGTAGGGTATTGTTAGTAAATTAATTAACCTAAATGCACACCATTGGGAATGATATAGGATTGGATTTTGGTAATTTGTAAGATATGTTTGAATACTATTCTTTTATACCTTCATTACTATCATTACAACCTCCTTTAAGTATATTTTAATATTATTCCTTTGTCTACTTTACATTAAATCTTGATATCCACCCTATATTCCTAATGTATCGACCATGCTAATAAATTCTATTTCATACTTTTCTCTAACTATACCATATCGTTTCTAGTCATACATTTCTACTTATATCTTCTATAATTTATGATATACCATCCTATATAATACAGTATTGTGTTAAATAATAACTTTCCAATTATATTAGCTTATCTAATGTTGTTGTCTTAGATTTGAAGGCTGGTTTTAGGTATTAAATCCATATATAAGGGCCATATTTAATTCCTAAACTATATGATAAATTGATCTACTCAAATTACACTCAAATTTATAATCTTAAATAGTAAAAGGAGGAATTAAATATTGCATTCTTATCTTGAAGGTATATTCTTTCTTATGGTATTTTAATCTTAATAAGTGTCATATCAAGGATGTGTACTGACCTTTGGAGTCTCCAACTAAGTAAATATATGTATTCTTCTTTCCATTTGAGCTCTTCAACCTATAACATCTCTTGAAAAGTAATACTTAAGAAAAATGGGGATAGTTAGGCACTAACAATTCCATTCAAAGGTAAGTATATTTATACCTTCTCTTGTTTCTCAATTTACTTAGTATATTAGATATTGCTTTGATCATTATTATTCTAGATGTGATTCTTATCATTTATTATATTTCTTATCATAAAAAAAAAAAATGGTATAGGTATATGATTTCTTAGGCTTTCCATTTATCATTTTATGTTGCATCAACCACCCATTGGTTGACTATTGCACCACTTATATTATTATTAGTTTAGTGCTTTTATCTATTTTGGATCTAGCTTAACCTTGTTCGAAAGTTATTTGGATTTTGTATCCTTATTATATCATTGCTACACCCTTTGTTATCATTTTTACAATCACTTATATATATTGAGACCTATTAATATGTATACCCAATGTCATATGCTTAGGCTTTATAACCCTTTCCTTTGTACATTTTACCCTCTTTTAGTTCTACATTTATTATAGGTCCTTACCCAATATCCAAGTATTTACATGTTGTGTTTTTATGACCTTGTTTTTTCTATAGTATATTAAAATAAATATAATTTTAAAGGTCATCCTATCCTTTCCATACATTCTAATGAACCAAACATTAATATTATCCCACCTCTGGTTAGATCATTTTCACGTTTTTACTTTTTCCTTCTCATCGACATTTTCACTCTCATCATACACTTTAGGAAAACTTTCAGCCAAACTATATTATCCATTATGATATAGTTTTCTTATTTCAAAAACTATATTTTTAAACCCAATATATTTTATATATTTCCATAACTATATCAACTAGCTTGATATAGTTTTGTGAATTTTTCCAACTACATCAGTTAGCTTGATATAGTGTTTTAGTTGTATTAACTACAATAATCAGCCCAATATAATTCATTTATATAATCTTATTATATTTGAAAAATCTATAACAATTCATTATTTTATAACCCTTGTGATTAACTATTATTCATGAGTTTAATTTAGTATGTTCATCACATAAAAAAAAACACCAGTTTATTTGTAAATTCAAACTCTATTCCCTTTTTATGTGAATAATTAAACATTTCCATTTAGACTAAGAAATTTTAAAGATATTTAATTTAACGATGATTTATTTTAAATAATTTAGGATATTATAATTATAATTTATAATTATCAAAATGTAAATATGAAAAAAAAATTGGTACATAGGCCTCCTATGAAGGCTATGAACACTAGATTATAGGCTTTCTTGGTAGCCTATAGGACCTAGGATTTTAGCTTAGGATTGATGGATTATAAAAGTGGGTAGAGTGTGTAAGTAAACTAATTGAATTATAAGAATCCCATGTGGAATTAAAGGAATTAATTTTATGTATAAGAAAGTGGGTTTACTTTTGTAAGTAAACCCACATAGTACATATGATAAAATTAAATAATATTTTAAGGATAAGTATGGGCATGTAAGAATAAATTAAGTTAAAATTAAAATATAAATTTGTGATGGAGATGGTGCCTATATATCAGGAAATGATAGTGAATAATATAGGGAAAATAATGATGAAAGAGTTGGGAGGGTAGATAATGACAAGGTTTCCAAGTGAGTTTCAAGATTTGGGAGAAGAAAAATAGTGGGTAGAGGGTTAGAGATCTCCACTAACAAAAAAAATTGAAGAGGTGGTAGAGGGTATGTGTAGTGGTGGTAGGAGATGGACAATGGGTGCATAGATTACTTTTAAAAAAAGGGTTTATAATGGAAAAAAAAGTGATTCTAAATTTTTTTACTAGGGTGAGTCTGGGAATATAGGGGACAATAAAAAAGGTCAAAAGTGGGTAGCAAAAGGAAGTAGAAAAAATTCAAAAACTATACTTGTCTCTATGAATCATATTTTAACCAAGATATTGTGCCTCTTGAATATTTTTTAGGCCTATAGTAGTTGGATGTGAAAAAATCCATGTTTGATGGATCCCCCTCTCCAGGTAAGTGGGTAACTAAAAAGAACTAAAACGGCTAGGGTTTCTATAAAAGCATCAATTTTTTTGAACAACATTAATATCTAATATCCATTTACTCTTATGGATATTTTTTACAAAAATCTTATCATAAAAAATCACCTAAGCCCATACCTTGTTTTGATTTCCAAAAGATAAACTCTAAAGGAAAAGATTTTTGTAGAAGTTAAAGGGCCCATGGAGGATTATAAAGGGAAAGCAGAAGCTTCTCAGCAAAAAAACCTTAGAAATGGTGATCTTAGGTGATATTCCTTTGATTTTTTCTAAATATCCTCCTTTAATTGAAATTTATGATGTTGATATTTTAGTGATAGACAAGGAAAGAGCCAAATATATTTAACTGGTAGACATGTTGGGAAATAGCCTTCTTGGGAAACCATCTCAAAATGGTCATAGGGTACTTGACCTAATTTAAAATCTCCTTCTCTCTTAGTATTGGAAAGTGGATTTTTCTCTCTTTTTCAATCCTCAATTTATAGATATTTTATTTGGATAAATGGGACATTTCTTTTTGGGAATAAAGGTTTTTTTTGTGGCTTTTGTCCCCCTATTTTTGACCTAGTTGCTTTGGTGATCTCTCAATCCCTAGTTTGGGTCAGATTCTATAATCTTCCTTCAGCCAAATAGGATATTTTTTCTTCTCAATAAGATGGTTATCAAGTAGGGATTTTTTTATCAAATTTTATGAATATATTGAAGTTAATATAGGCTATGTCAGGGGTGTGTGTTTTGATAGATTTAGCTAAGTTGTTGCATCATTCTATTTAGATTTCATCCTCTCTTAGTGTATGGACCTAGTTTGTTAATATTATAAGTCTTCACATTAGATATTTTAAATGTAATGAAGCTAATCATAATATTTATTTTTTTTCCTAAGAATAATTTTAAAGGTTCCCATTCAGGGATCTTGAAGAAATGGGTCAAAAATATTGTTTGCCTAAACCAAGCCTTCATTTATAGAATGCAGTTCTCATCAAAATCCATTTCCATTGAACCTATGTTAGTGATAGTTTTTCAAGAGACTAAGGAAAACTATTATATGGGTGAGGATTTGGTGACTTCAATACTGTAGATTGATAGGGAGGTAGGATAACCTTCATATTGCATTGTAGAAAAGGAAACTACCATTGCAAAATCTGGTATAGAGGATGTTAACCAAACTCCACATTTAGTAGATCATTTTAAGAAAATGAATCCTCGGTACAGATTGGTAATATTGGTATGATGAAGAAGAAGATATGGTTACTAGAGTGATTTTGTCTATTGTATAGTATACTAGTGATCTAAAGACTCCTAATTATGGAAAGAAATGGAAAAGAGGTAGGAAATCAGAAGAAGAAAGATTACAACTAGATGTTATGAACCCCATAAATGGTGGTACAGTAAGGAAAATGGAATATTTACTCTCTAATAGGGGTATGCATTTATTGGTAGCAAAGGGTTGATTTATTAGTTGGGCTTTCAGGCTTTGTGCTGAGAGCTCTAATTTTGGTCTTTTTATATTTTCATTGGTTTGAATTTTTGGTTAGTCCTTGAGTTTTTTAGCATTGGGTTGCTCTTTTTTTTGTTGAGGTTTTGTAAAATACTTTTTGTTTATTCATGATTTTTGGCTTATTATTGGTCTTTCAAGTGATTATTATTTATTTGATCTTATAGTTCATGGGGATTGGGATTTTGTTTTATGGCCTAAACATGGTTATAGTTTTAGTAAAAAACTACTATCAATCTAAAAAAAGTATGGGCATGTAAGAAGTGTGAAAATATGTGTTTACTAGTATAATTAATCAAACATGAGTGTTTGATAAAAATTAATAATTTTTTTATAAAATTTATCACTCCATTAATTAATTTTGGTGCAGCTCTTATGAAGAATTTTTGTATTTAATTATAATTATTTTCCTTGTTTATTGGTTTACGATCCATTGTTAGGATATTTTTGAGGAAGGATCCTGAGATATTTATTTAAAATAAATATTCTTGGTATTTTATGTACTTATATTTTTTTGTAAACTTATTGGAGAGGAAGTAGGATTCTCCATTTAAACCTTGTATGATCATGTAATTTTAATAAATGTGTGGGAAAAAATATATATTTTCATTTAGATTAATATTTAGCATAAGATATAGAATTAACATAATAATATGTGTAAAGGGTGTTTTAAAATAAATTAATTTTATTTATGAATGGAAATGGAAAAATAAAATAAATAGATATTTTTCTTTGGAATCTCTCTCTCTCTCTCTCTCTCTCTCTCTCTCTCTCTCTCTCTCTCTCTCTCTCTCTCTCTCTCTCTCTCTCTCTCTCTCTCTCTCTCTCTCTCTCTCTCTCTCTCTCTCTCTCTCTCTCTCTCTCTCTCTCTCTCTCTCTCTCTCTCTCATTTTAGTTCAAATTTTAACAAAATAAATGTAATGAACACTCATAATATTCTTATTTATTAATTTGATTAGGTACATATCCAATATGTGAGATACAATAATTTATATATTATTTATCTTTTATAAGTTATTATTCTAACCTTATCACTTCAAATCACCCAATCCCACATATATCTCCTAATCCAACTCTCATAATCTATATCTACATAATTTATTGTAACTCCAATAACAAATCACACACATAACACACACATTAATATAACACAAACCTATTTATATGATTTTTTATGACAAATCACATACTCAATTATTCTCATACTCATGTTATAATATAAATACTCACCCATGTGACTATTAACAAGTATTTTCATAACATTCCCCCCATAGTGCAAACATGGGAGAAGGAAAACATGTCCTATTATAACTATTCTCTAAAAACATTTATTAGACTAGGTCAAACTCCATGAAGTTTTATATTTATACTCACTAAGGTTTAACTATGATCTGAATGTCATGGGACTATTCCCATTCCTTTGGTTCTCAAAATCCAAATACTCCATATTTCTAGAGCTTAGAACTATTTAGAAAACCATCCATGTTGAAATTATCTATAAATATTATTAAACCCTCAAAAGTGATTATTTGTAAAATGAATATTTCTAAAATGTTGCTATATGGGTTTGTGGAGCACATAATGGAAAAAAAAATGTTGAAAAGGAAAATATTGAAAAGTTAAGCCACTAAATCACTATAAATCCCTATCACTAGTGGTTGATAAGTAGACACTAAAATTATTGCTTCATTAGTTGCCTCCATCCTCCTATTTCAATAATTACTTAGAAAGATATAATTTGAAGCTATATTTGATAAAATACTCCCCCCATAATATGGACATTGGATTACATTGATAATTTGTCCAGTTCAAAATTGATATAATTTTTTTATTTCACTCTTTTTATTATATATATATATATATATATATATATATATATATATATATATATATATATATATAGTATATATATATATATATATATATATATATATATATATATATTACACTATTGTAATAAAAAAATGATTATGAATCTTTAATTTGATAACTCTAGCATGGTAATAATTTTAAATACATAGATTTTGGAGAGTTATCAATGATGGCATATTGATGTCATGAAGGTTTCTAGATGGGTGGATGAATTTCCTTTTTAGTCTAAGTGATAATGATAAAGTGTGTAATGTGCTTGAAGTTAGCCTGGCTGATCTTTAATTTTGGCATGGCTAGAGATGTTTGGGGATGAGTATGGTGATTTGAGCATGTGAAAAGGGTATTATAAGAGTTTTAATATGCTTTGAGTACTTGTGTGCATGAGTGGATTTCATTTGGTTGATCATTTTTTTATTATAGACATTTTAGGTTTAGTGGTATTAAATCTGAGTAGGTAGTTTGTTGATGTCACCATTGCCATGTGTGGATGAGCTAGGGGGAGCTGGTCATATGGTTATAATAAAATTTATGCCTAGTTGATATGAGATAAAATAAAATTCATGTAATGAATTGAAACATAATATATGAAAGTGCAAATTTTGGCTCTAAGGCAGTTTGATAGTGTTTTCCCATACTTAGCCAAATTTGTAATGTGGTAAGAAGAGCCAAGTAAGCATATTGATATAATCATATTTTTCACATGTGGAGGTGTTTGGAGAAGTTGATCATATGGGTTTTTTAAGTTTTTATCTTGGTTTATATGCTATAAATTTCAGATCAATTGATGAAGCATGACAAAATATATGTGTGTTCTAAGTTGGCCTCCTAGACAGTCCTTGACATAGTTGGCTCTATGGTAGAAAAAATTTAAGTGAGCAAATTAATTAGAGTTATATATTATATGCATAAAGTTTATAAGAGTAGTTTATTATATTAATATATTATAATATATGAGTATATCATATGGCTCAATGTTTAGGTCATAATATTGATCGAGGCAAAATTTATTAAGGAGTAAAAATGGCCTTCTATGCAAATAACATTGGTCCCCATAGTCTATTTTGTACAATGTTAAATACCAGGATTAAATAGAGATTTAATATCTCATGGGAGATAATAAAATTAATATATATGGTGTGAATAAAGTTAAATAAGTCAAATTTTTCATTGGTTAAGAGAGTTAAAGATCATGACCAAATGAAGATCCAACAGGCATAGGTGATCATAAAAGATTAAACTAATGACACATATTGAGTGATATAGTAAGAAGTGCATGATGTTTAATAGTAAAAGTGATTAAAAGGCATGTGAGATTGATAATTTTTATGATAATGGGGGGTTTTTAGAAAGATTAAATGGTGAGCACTATAAGATAAAGACCTAGCTGATCTGTAGAGATCGACTGTGAACGCTGAGTCAATATTGCAAGATTGCATGAGATGAGGTCAACTGTTCAAGGTTTAATGGTTGGAAATGGAAAACTATGATTTAAAGGTAGAGATTCATAAAATAATATATATGGTATGTTATTTATATAAATTAGTGAGGACTCATAATGATAGAATAGTGTTTAATGTTTAATTGTGATCATTTGAATTCAAATATTTGAATTTAACAAAGGAAAGACAAGTGCCTAGTATTTGAGCCATAATTTTTTATCTATGCATAATATTACCATGGTATAAAAATTGAATTTTTGGAGGACTCAAAGGAATTTCTTAAAATATATTTTTTTAGGTCTGAAACTGTGAACATTAAAAGTTATGAAGGTTAAAATTTGTTTATGTGTTTGGGCATATTCTGCAAGTAACCCGAGAAGGGTATTTGAGTTGTGTTCATTGGTATTTTGATGTTTTAATATGAAATATTATTTATATAATGTTTTATAATACATTAATATGATATTTTTGCATTATGAATGTTTTAACAATTGTTTTAAGTATGTAAAAAGGTGTAGAAGTCGACTATGTATTCATTCATGGTGACTATGTGAACATAATGTTATTTGAAGAAACTTGTGCTTAAGAAAAAGGTTAATGTGATGGTTTTTTTAAATTAAAGGGTGCCTATAGATAATTTTTCATGGGTTCATGAGTTGTAAAGTGTTTTTATGTTCTTATTTTGATCGAAGAAGAGTCAAAGAGGTGAATGGGTCATCATAGGACCTAAAAGGTGACTTAGTCCTATTTGAAAGTGTGTTGTGCTTAAGTGTGGCTCATGTTAGATGAATTAAGGGTGAATGCATAGCCAACAATAAATATTGTGATATTGATATTCATGATATATTTATATATAGTGAAACCAAATGTGTTGGTTTCTAGACTTTGGAGGAGACTTGTGCAAGACATGATAGAGTGGTGTATGTGTGAGATTTGTGGAGAGAAGGATAGGTATAATTATTTGTAGATAAGTTGATGATAAAAATAGTTTTTTTACTATGTGTATGACTTATGGGTCATGTTTCTGAGGTTTTAATAGTGATCTTATAGTTTAAAGATATGTGAAGAGGTTTGTGTGTGTATATGAGGATAATTTGAGTGAATAAGGAGATATATTATGGAATGCCTATGTGAGAGGCTTATATGAGATAGAGAGGGAGTTATGCAAGAGTTAGATAATTAGAGATCCATTATTAGATCTTAAATACATAAATTCTAAGGTAGAGGTGTTAATTTCAAATGGGTATCTAAAGGACTTGATCTTCCTTAGGGGCATTTGTTCCTTATGAAACATGTGTTTTATTAAAATCCTTTGGTTAGGAGGACTTGATCAAGGTTTCTAGTTTAAAGGATTTGATTAGTATCTTTCTTATAATTTATTACAATACAATTAGACCATGTGTTTTAGGCTTGATAGTGGGTTTTATTCCCCATGAGGGTTTCCCATAGGAACTAGTGTTGTGTGTGTGATCTTTTGTATGCATTAAATGAATGAGATCTCTTATTAATGTTTCTTGATCAAGTTAATATTTTTTGATTATTTAAATTGTTTTAAAGGATTTGAATTAAAATTGAAATATCTAGTCTCACTGATTCACCCACCTAGTGGATTGTACATCTAATAATTGATATTAGAGTAGGTCCTTGGTAAAGGCTTCATATATTAATTGTAATCCATGGTACAATATGGATAGTCATCAAGGAAGTTTCTCTACTAAGTAAGCACCAATGTTTAGTGGATCTAATTATGGATTTTGGATTTTTACGATGAGGACATACATCATGTCCCTAGGTTTGATGCATTACAATCTTTTGTGGATGGTTATGCTACTCCTACTACTCCATCTAGTGTTGTAGACAAGAATTTGTTTGAGAATAATTATAATGAAATGAATGCCATTACTTATAGTCTTATAGAGACTGAGTTCACCAAGGTATTCCATTTTAAATTTATTAATGAGAAATTAGACAAAATGTAGAACATTTATGAAGGAAATTCAAAGGTCAAACTTGTTAAGTTGAAAACTCACAAAAGGAAATTTAAAATTATCAAGATGAATGAAGAAGATTCTATGGAATAATTTTTGTAGACTATTGATGAGATTGTGAACATCATAAGAGGTCTTAGAGAGAACCTTGAAGAGGATACTATAGTTTAAAAGGTACTAATGTCTATATAAATCAAGTTTAATCCAAAAGTATATTCTATAGAAGAAAGTCATGATCTTACTCAGTTGAAGATGGATTGATTGCATGGTACCCTTATTGCCTATGAGATGAAGAAGAATGATGATATACCACCAAATAAGAAAGCATCTTTCAAGACTAAAATGAAGACAAATAAGTCCCAAGGTAAGAAACCCAAGGAAGATGACATTTATAATATAAATGAAGGTGAACTAATTTCTTTGATTTCAAGGAAATTGAAAATAGGTTCAGCTAGGTATAAGGGTAAACTACCCATCAAATGATTAAATTATGGAGAGATATGACATTTTGCTAATAAGTTCCCTCATAAGTATAATAATGATGATGATGATGATGATGATGATGATGATGATGATGATGATGATGATGATGATGATGATGATGATGATGATGATGAAGATCATGATCAAGGTCGTGATGAT
Organism: Torreya grandis; assembly: GCA_037957365.1. Lineage (NCBI taxonomy): Eukaryota > Viridiplantae > Streptophyta > Pinopsida > Cupressales > Taxaceae > Torreya > Torreya grandis. Next base: position 163,480 of record JARHVA010005287.1, on the reverse strand, counting down.
GATAAGATATCATTTAGGTTTGATAAAAGCAAAAACGGATTCAGAAGGTTCAACAACAAGAAGTACTTCAAGGATAAGAAGAGTCTCTACACCAGATAATATTAAACCTAATTAGATGAGAGTGAAGTTAGTGACTTTAAGTATGATCATGAAGATGATAGTCTTATTAAATATGAAACCCTATTTATGTAAAAGTAAGGTATTTGATCATAATAAAAGGAGTCTACTTGGAGTGATTTAGATGATAATAAACGTTCTAAAGATCTAGATGATCTCCTAAAGAGTCAAAAGTTAGATAGGGAAAAATATGGATTGGGATTTAATAAAGAGCCTAAATTTGCTTCTCAAGTTGACATGAATGTCAATGAGAGAAAGGTGGGTCAAACTTTGAATATAAATCATCAAATAAGGAATGAAGTTATCAGAATGAAGACAAATCAGATTAGATGACCAAATTCTAGGAAGTATGTAAATTTTAATGGTTACTGCTATACTTGTAATCAATTTTGGCATAGAGATAGAGAATGAAAGAGACTTATTATAAATGAATTTTCATGGAATCATGATGGGGTCATCAATTAAAATATGTGAGTAATGTTGATTTTTTCAAATATCCTGATAAGGGACACTTTGTTAAACATTATCCAAATAAGATAAGGCAAGGTAGGTCTTCTCCAAAATGAGTAGTTTGCTTCAATTATCATGAAATTAGACACATTGATAGTCTTTGTATGAACAAGGTAAAACAATTTGATTTTCCATCAAAGATTATTATTTACTAAAATTATGACAATATTGGTCATATTGCTAGGTTGTACAAGCAAAGGTCATCCATTCAAAATAAGTTCAATGAGCCTCCAACAGTGCAAGGAAGAAGGAAAGTTAACTCTTGGAAGCCAAAGGTGGTAAATATGCATCATGATGAGACTACAAGTCTAAATTTTTTTTTCTATGGTAGAGAATGTTTCAGAAGGTGAAAAGTTCCAAGGGATCTCATTACTACTCTTGTTGTGAGTGAAGAGACCAATCTTAAAGAGAAGACCAAGGTGCTAGTTGAAGCTAGTTTTGAAGTATGTATGGAACCAAGTGAATAGCCTACCATTACTAAGCATGTATCATACAAGGAACATAAATTTTTAGTGTCTATTGATGAGGTTCATAACTGCAAGGTGGATTCTTGAAATGAAAAGCTATGTCATGAATCTATGGTTTCTCCACATATTGTCAATCCAATCTTAGAAAAGAAGAGTGATTTAGAAAAGGAAACATTTATCATAGTTTATAATGAGAATAAGAATAATAAAACCAATAAATATTATAGATATAAGAGGATTCTAGTGGTTACTAAAGAGATGTGAGCCACTCCTCATTTCACTTTGATTTAGAGAATTATGGTGCAAAGGATGTATTTATCTATACTTCTTAAGAGACTCCTTTTAATGGAGAAGCAAGTGTTTATTTTATATTCTTCAGAGGGTCCTATAAGAATAGTGATGAGTGTTTTTAGCTAGATCAGGTATGTCTGGTTGGAAGATATGTTGTGGTGATGGTCAATTTGTAGGGTTAGATTAAAGGTTTTCAAGTGGAAAAGAGGATTTGTGATTTTTAAATATTATATTTTTACATATAAAGGTTTTTTGACCTTAGTATATCATGCTCTAAGTGGTTTTGTGGTCTGAAGGTATATTGAAATCAAATTGGAGATTTTTGTTTGCTCCCAAGTTTCCCAGTTTATGCTTAAGAGTAAGTAGGTCCTAAAATGAGTTATAGGATGTATGTGTTACCAAAGGTGTGGAAGCTCAAATATTGTTCCAAAAATATGTAATTATTATCTTTAGGTGTACAATAAGTTGTATAGGTGGACATTAACTAGAAGGATTTTTGTTGAATCTATTTATTTTAAGATTCTAGGGTTTTGGACTATGCTATAAAAGTGATTTGCCACATGTTTTTATTTATAATTATTATTAATAGGATGAATGTGCCAAATAGGTTTTCAAATCATGATTCACATAAATTTTAAGGTTTGTGGTTTTCAAATTATTCATATTTTTATCAAGATGGAGGCCTAATTGGTTAGTAAGTTTGTGAAAGAAGTATGTTGTATAGGATGATCTAAGTAATAAAAATTGGTGTGATTAATGGTAAATATGAGAGTGCTCCAAATATGAATTTTTATGTTTTGATACTATGTCTACTAAAATTTATGGGCTCTACAAGTTACACATAGGGCTACAAGGATATTAAACAAGCCTAGTGAGAAGAAGAAGGTTTTTTGCTAAATGTTTCCAAAACAAGGTATATATGTCTCAAGCATAGTTATCAAGTTTTTTTTTTACATGTTTCCTATTTTTTGAGTGGCATGAAGTTTTATTGGTGTTCCTTGAGGTGGTTTGAGAGAGAAGGCTAGTAAGCCTATATGGTGGTTCTTCGTAATGTGTGGAGATCTAAAGATTCTCAAGAGGTGAAACAGCTTAGAGATCTTAGAGAGAGTCCCTCTCAGATGTTTCTTGGTGATTTATATCAATATTTTAGTATTTTTTTATGTTATTTATTCATTGGTTACAAATCTTGGTTGAAGAGAGTGTTTGCATAGAACAAGAGGAAGTTATCAAGATAAGAAGATGTAGGCTTAAGGTAAAGGGAGTTTGTACTATATTTATAATATGGTCCTCTCTTTTTGGTAGTATTTTTATGTCCTCAAGATTATTTGGTGCCCACTTTGTCATTTTTTCAAATGGGGAGAATGTTCCTATTGTGAGAGTGCTTGAAGAGAGAGAAGGAAGGTGAGCTATATATTGATGGGTGTTAACATCAATAAAAAAGAGGGATATTTTTGGAGAGATTTCAATGATGTCATGGTGATGTCATGAAAGTGTCCATGTGAGTGGATGAAGTTCCTTTTAAGTCTAAGTGGTAATGACAAAGAGTGCAATGTGCTTGAAGTTGGCTTAGTTGATCTTATGTTTTGGCATCGCGAAAGATGTTTAAGGGTGAGTATGGTGATTTGAGAATGTGAAATGGATATTATAAGAAGTTTTATATTATTTTAGTGATTTTTTACATGTGTATTTCATCTGGTTGATCATTATTTTCATCTAAACATTTTGGGCCTAGTGGCTGAAAATCTAAGTAGGCAGTTTATTGACATCACCATTGCCATGTGTGGATGAGTTAGGGGGGTTAGTCATATATTTATAATCACATTTGTGCCTAGTTACTATGTGTTAAATTTTAGGTCTTGAGATTAATTTCAACATAATATATGTAAGTCAAAAGTTTTTCTCCTAGGTAGTTTGACAATGTTTTCCCATTCTTCATCAAATTTGCAATGTGGCAAGAAGAGCTGAGTAAGCAAATTCATATAGTCATATTTCACAAATGTGGAGGTTTCAAGAGAATTTGATCATATGGGTTTTTTTATTTTTTTTATTAGTTGATATGTGGTAAATTTTAGATCAAGCAATGAATAATGAAAAAAGAATGCATTTTCAAAGTTGGCCTCACAGATAGTCCTTGACATAGTTGGCTCTATGGCAGAAAAAATCAAGTGAGAAAATTAATGGATTTATATATCACATGTGAAAAGGATATAGGAGTAGTTTAATACATGAACATATTATCCTATATGATTAAATAATATGTCTCAAGTTTAAAGTCATACTATTTCTCGAGGTAAAAGTTATTAGGGATCAAAAATGGCCTTCCAAGCAAGATATCATGGTCCCCATACTTAGTCTATTTTGCACTATGTTATATACCAAGACAAAATGGAGATATAATGGCTCATAAGAGATCATAACATTAAGATATACGTTTTTCATGAATTAAAATAATTAAAAGTTTTAATTGGTTAATAGAGTTAAAAATTAGGACCAAATGAATATCCAACAATGCATGGGTGATCATATAAGATTGATCTAATGGTGCATATTGAGCAAGATAGGAAGAAGTGAATGATTTTTAATAGTAAAATTAATTATAAGGAATTTAAATGTGCCAAGTGTCATTATAATGTGGGTTTTGATCAATATTTAATGGTGAGCACTATAAGATAAAGACCTAACTGATCCATAGAGATCGACAGTGTGCATTGAGTCAATATTGTAAGATTGCATGAGATGAGGTCAATTATTCAAGGTTTAAAATTTTTAAATGGTAAAATATGAGTTAAATGATGATATTAATACATAATATATATGGTTAATGATTGATCTAAATTAGTGAAGACATGAGATGATAGCATAGTGTTTGATGTTTAATTGTGACTGTTTGAATTCAAATATTTTTTAATTTAACAAAGTAAATACTAGTGCCTAGTTTTTGAGTCATAAATTTCAATATATGTAGAATTTAGCCATGATATAAAAGTATAATTTTTATATTAATATAAATCACTTCTATATATATATATATATATATATTAAGGTTTTAAAGTGTGTACAATCAAAGTTATAAAGGTTCAAAGCTGACTATGTTTTCATGCATATTATGAAACTAACCCGAGAAGGGTATTTGAGTTGTGATCATTAGTATTGTGATGTTATAAGACTAAGTATTATTCAAATACTATTATATACTCCATGAAGATTATTTGTGTGTGTTATGAAGGTTTGATCAATCATATGCAATATGAACAAAGGTTTAGATGTCGATTGTGTATTCATTCATGATGACTGTGTGCATATAATATTGTTTGAAGCAAATTATGCTTAAGTAAAAGGGTATTTTGATGGTTGTTGGAACTTAAGGGGGAACTATAGATCATTTTTCATGGGTTCATTATTTGTAAATTGTTTTTGTGTTTTTAATTTTCTCGAATAAGAGTCAAGGAGGTGAATGGGTCATCATAGGACCTAAAAGATAACTTAGGCCTATTTAAAAGTGTGTTGTGCTTAAGTGTGACCCATGTTAGATTAATTAATGGTGAGGGAATGTATTGTTTCCAATAATAAATATTGGGATCTTGATAATCATGATATCTCTATATATAACAAAACCAAACGTGTTATTTTCTAGACTTTGGAGGAGACTTGAGAGAGTGGTGTATGTGTGAGATTTGTGGAGTGAAGGAGAGGTAGAATTCCTAGTAGATAATTTGATGATAATAAAAGGTTTTGAATATGTGTATAAATTATATGGAATGTTTTTGAGGTTATAATAGTTCTCTAGAAGTTTAAAGATATATAAATAGGTCTATATGTGCATATGAGAATAGTTTGAGTGAAGAAGGAGAGAGATTGTGGTATGCCTATGTGAGAGGTATGTATGAGATAGAGGAGTTTGTGCAAGGGTTAGATAATCAGATATCCATTATCAAGTGTTGGAGACATCAGTTCTAAGGTGGAGGTGTTTATTTCAAAGGAGGGTCTAAAGGACTTGATCTTCCTTTGGGGCAGTTGCTCCTTGTAAAACAAGTGTTTCACTAAAGTCCTTTTATCAAGAGGACTTGATCAAGGTTTCTAGTTTAAAGGAATTAACAAGTATCTTATTCTTAATTTATTATAGGATAAGAATTCCATGTTTTTTAGTCTTGAGAGTGGGTTTTATTCCCCATGAGGGTTTCCCACATGAACTATGTGTTGTGTGCGATCTTGTGTATGCATTGAATTAATGAGATATCTTATTAATGTTTCTTGTTCAAGTTGATTTTTTTTATTATTTAAATATTTTGAAAGGAATGGAATTGAAATTGAAACATCTGGTCTCATTGATTAACCCCCCCCCCCCTTAGTGGATTATAACTCTAACAATGGAAATTAATGACTTCTGCATTGATGGGAAAGGGGCCCTATTCTCTAAAAAATGGTCAACCTAGAGACTTATATGAATTTAAATGTAAATATTTAAAAAAAAATTAAAACACTATTGTTAAATTATATTATATCTATGCATGCCTTAAACTAAGTATTTGAAATTAAAACACCTAAACTCTATGTATTGTAACAAGTTTAAAACTACAAACAAAAAATTAACTATTTAAACTCAAGACTTTACTACTATAACCATTAATTTTAATCTCACATAAATCTATTTCTTTGACAAAATGGACATCCATGAAATCATACCTACACATGTTTTATATATGCACATAGTTTGACATTCCCGTATGACCATATAAATTTCATAAAGACTAACTAGTCCACACTTTCATAAGTATGATGAGATGATAGAGAATATATGTATGAATAAAAATCATGCATGATGTTAGGTTTATTATATAATTATACACATTTATAGATATTTGTACATAGATTTGATTGGTGAATAGAGATAGATAAAATAACTGATAAAAATATTAGTGTGCCAAGTACAATGGTAGGACTATGTTGGGTGGACAAATGTTGGTAGGTAAGTTAATATTTTTCATAATTCCAATTAAATATATATGAATTGGAAGTATTACACATAATTCATGATCAAATTTGAAGAATTCAAGGAGTACAGATGAGCTAAAGATAAATAATCATAGGATGAGCCAATATTGTGGTAAAAAAAATACATAGATCTAATGAATGATCATAGACTACCAATAGAAGACTATAGATTGAAATGAATTAAATATTAATATCCTAACTTTTATAAAAATAATATTGCACAAAGATAATATTTAAAAACTATTGTTTTCAAATTCATAATTCCATTATTTGGGGAAAAAATACATGACTTCCTCTTCACATATCATCACTCCATATTACACTTGAGAGTGTACTACTATGATACCAGATGATAAATTTAGTTCATATTTTTTTTAAAAAAAAAAACATAATTAGTACTATTAGTATTATTATTTATTCATTTCATTCATTACATATCCATTAAGTAAGATATAATCATTTATACCTTATTTATCTCCTATAAGTTATGAGTTTAAGCTTCTCACTAAAAATTACTCAATACCACATATCTCTCCTACTCTAACTCTCACAATCTCTATCTACGTCTATTTTGATAACTTAAATAACAAATCACTCACATAACACACTCACTAATATTAACCAAACCTATTTATGTGAGTTTTTTATGAAAACTCACATATTACATTATTATCATACTCACATTACAATATATGCCCATGTGAGTCATAACAAGGATTTTCATAACATCTCTCTCTCTCTCTCTCTCTCTCTCATAGTTAAATTTAAGGAATTGTCTGATTTTGTAAATATTCTTGATGAAAGAGGGTTAATTTATAGATTTAATGGATTTTAGCTTACTCTTCCCAATATTAATGAATGGATAATCCAACATTGGGATCCTATCCTTATAAAAGAGGTGGGCATCTTCCCTTATGTACAAGGTTTCTTCATTGCATTATTTTGAGACCAGTCAGACCAAGATGATATTCTCAAAGAGGGGCCCTAGTTTCATAAGGGGGTGAGATTATTCATGAACCCTTGGTTTACAAACATTGATCCCCTAACTGAAAACCTCTCCCATGTTCCAATTTGGGTTAGGCTACCAAATTTTCCTCTAAACTTTTGAAACCTACCAACCATAAAATAGATTAGAGATGTTATAGGTGTTTTTTATAGCTAAGAATCTTCAACAGAGGAAAGATTCAAATCAAAGTGCACCTATATTTATGTGTTTGTGAACTTTATCAAAGGGATCCCTATTGAATTCTCATTAGTTTGGGGTTGTTCATCATGAGTCCAAAAGGTAGATTATGAAAATATTGACTTTTGATGTAGGAAATGTTTTGAATATGGACATGTGGATTTTGCATGTCCACATCTATAGGCTCCAAGTCAAAACCCATTTGATAATAATACTGTCTCAAGTGATAATGGTTTCCAAGTTATTCAAAGAAATAGAAAACAATAATCTACTTGGTGTAAGGGAGCCCCATTGGACCACACATCAGTTGATGCTATTGTTCAAAATAAGGAACCTAAGGAAGGAATACTACTAGAAACTCCCTTAAAAAAAGAATAAGAATCACAAATTCTATAGGAAATGGAGATCACTATGAATAACATGGATGGGAAAAATATTTTCCCCTAGGAAAAATTCAAAAATTAGTAATGAAGAGAAAAAAGATCATATAATTCCTTCTCTGAATGAAACTAATCGAGCATCAGAATAAAAAGAGGGGACACGATTTGTAGATTCAAACTAGTCCAAAAAATTTTGAGGGAAAAAAGTAAATTCATTATTAATGTTTAATTTAGTATTCTATCAATTTTGAGTTTAATTATGAAGAATATGCATGCATATTCTATTAATACATGCATGCATAAAATAGACATGCATGTAATCTCTTTGACTTTCATGCATGCAAATATTCTTCTAGATGTTTGCATGCATACAATTAAGGAAACTTGCTTTGATAGGAAAAAACAATGATTGGATTGTTGGAAAGATGATTCTATGACTCTAAGAAATAAAGTAATGTTGTTATTTTATAAAATAGTAAGGTAAATATTAGGTTTGCCATGCACCATGAATGCAAGTCCAAATTAGAAAGCTGCCCAAAG
>JARHVA010005287.1:145000-152500 GCA_037957365.1 Torreya grandis | reverse complement strand
TAAGCTTACATATATGATAGCAGAAAGATATTTTCTCAAAATCCAAGAACTAGGTATGCTAGATTTTACCACATCTAATGATCATTTTGTCAGGTAAACCTTTGATAAGATATATTTCCACACATATAAATACATATGTGCATAATAATACTTACATTATTTCAATATCTACTTTTACAAACCTACCCAGATTATCCCCTATTTGTTTGAAATTATTCATAAGATATATGGGGAGGTTTGGAAGTTGTAGCTAGTTTGGTATAACTAGGATTGAGTGTATGTTAAAGACAAATTATAGGAACCATGAAGTGATGTATAGTCCAACTATCCACTAAAACCATGACCCATCTAAAAAAAATATCAAATAAGCTTCCTCATCAAAAACTTGTACAATAAAAAACCCCTTAGAGTATAGGGAGATTTCATAATTTTTTGACCATGTTGAGTGCACCCACTAGAATAAAGCTTTGGTGGTTGTCCAAAAATCATTGAATCTACAAATTATAGCTTCTTTATCCAATTTTTATCTATATGTTATCACATCTTACTCTACAATTTCCACCATTAGGACCCCCTTTGCTTGTTTCACTATGTAGGCATTGGCTTGTGGGAAGGGTTTTTGATGTAAAATTGTTTCATTATTTCTTGTAGTATTCTTTAAAAGTCCCTCTAACTTGGAGGAAGTTACAACATCCTTGTAAGATAATATTGGTTCTTCTTACCATTTTCCCATCCTCTTAACCTTGTGGTTAAAGATATAAGGGAGTCCTTGGTGATTTCATAATCAGACATCTTGAAAGTATTTTCCAAAATTTTCCATTTTTATATAAGGCATTGGGTTGGTGTAGCAATTCCAATGTCTTTTTCAATCTATTATTTTATATTCATAATACATTCTAATGTATTTACCATACATTAAAGAGTATTACCTTGTATTATTATGATTTGTATTTGAACAATAGTATGTGCCCTCTGGTTGTATCCAAAATATTTTAGCTTCATTTCATTGAAATCTTCATTGACATCTTGGGTACAATAGCTTTGGGCATATTTCCCATGTATACCATATGGTGTTTCCATCTCTCTTTATGGAAATCTTAAGATGTGAGGGTTTTTTGAATCATCATTGCCTTCATACCAACCAATCCAACACCAAAAGGACTATGTTGACCTCTGTAATAGGTCTATGGATATCTATAGATAAGGGTCTAGATGGGACAAATATACTCCCAACTTCCCTAGCTACATCTTGGATGCATTATTTGTTGCACCATTGTTATTTTCTTGCTACCCTCGATGACCTGATTGATGTTCCTTTTTGGTATCAATCAAAGCAATCAATGAAAGTGTACCTATAAGAGTCTTTAATGCCCTAATCACCTCTCCTCTCTGTGAGTCCCTTTTTTTCCCAAATCTTATAATTAAGATATATACTCTTTAATATATATATATATATATATATATAGACACACACACACACACATAGACATATATACATACATACACACATACACACATACACATTTTAAAAATTATTTGTTTATTAAGAAAAAAATATACAATACAAATATATATATATATATATATATATATACACAAAATAACCCTCTTACTCAATTTGGAAAAAATAAAAGAAGGCTAAGATCCCTTTTAGGTTTGAAAATATGTGGCTTCTCCACACTAATTTGAAAGATAGAATAAAGGAGTGGTGGATGTTAGATGTAAAAGGATCAATTATGTTTAATATATCTAAAACATAAATAATATTAAGGAAAATCCCAATAATTATAATAAGGAAATATTTCTCAATATATTCATATAAAATAAGCGAATTACAAAGAATCTTGATAAATTATAGGAATAGATTCAAACTTATAGTACGAACCAAGAGTTATTTAATAAAGAAAGGATTCTACGTAACAGATTCCAATCATTAACAACTAAGGAGGAAACTATCTAGAAATAAATATATATATATGTTTGGTTATTGGTAGGTAAAAAACATACTAAAGAGTTCTAAAATTCTAATATGGGATATAATAATGATAATAAAATAAAATATATTTCAAAATTTGGTAGAGGTATAAGCTCAAATGATATACTAATTAGAGTTGAAGTTGTCCTAATATTTAATAATATATCACTAGGAATATTAAAGGTGATCCCTATGTTTGAATGGATACTCTAAGTATTATTCCCTCTATTTTTTTAAAAAAAGAGAATGAATCTCTTATCAATTGAGTTTTAATTAAGGAAGTTAAATATGTCATATTTTCCCTAGGTGGAAATAATTGAAAGTGATCATGACATTTAAAAGGGTATTTGAAATGTTATTCCATCTATTATTTCATTAAGGTAAAATAAATATCTTATTAGCTCTTTTTTTATCTAGGGAAGTTAAATATGTCATGTTTTTCCAGGGTGGAGACAGAGCCCTAGGACTAGATGGTTTCCCTCTTGCATTATTCCAACATTTTTGGGAGATTTTTCAAATTGATATTATTGTGAAACCTCATGAATATGGTTTTAGGTAAGATATTAAGGGAAATAAAATAAAAATAAAAATTGTTGATTCTTAATAATTAAGGAGATAAAGATTTCAAATATTTTATACAAATAATACTATGTATTACTTTATATAAAATCACAAAAATTTTATATTTGAGAATGAAAATGATACTCCATTATATTATTTCAAAATAACAAGGTAGATTTGTTCAATATAGGAAAATAATTTATTCCATCATTACACTTCATGAATAAAATCATTGTATGGACTAGATCAACAATGTAAGGATGATCCTTAAGTTGGATGTGAATAAATATTATGACTAAGTTTCTTCAAGTGTCCCTAGAGAGAGTCCTAAATAATTTTTTATTCCAGTAGAAGTTTAGGAATATATTTTGCACCTAGTTTTCCTCTCCCATGTTTGTGATAATGATAAATGGGTATTATATGAGATGTTCTCCCATTAAAATAGGACTGAGATATAGGGAATCTATATCCCCTTTATTTTTTATAATCATGGTGGACGCTTTAGGAAAAATATTTCTTTTTATGTAAATTACTCATAGAATCCATGGATTTACACTTACTTCCACTAAGAAATTGGTTTATTGCCAACAATTTGTTGATGATAATATAATATTTGGAGAATCTTTGGTTATAGAAAACAAATAAATAAGATACCTAATAGTTTTTTATTTTGAAGTTTCAGGCCATAAAATTAATTTTTAAAAAAGTTTTTATTCCTTCCTTAATAACCCTCATGATAATCAAATAATAATTTCAAAATATTTTTGGTGCCAATCTAGGTTACTTAAATCATCCTATCTATGTATGCCTATGTCAGGGGTAGAATGGATAAAGATATTTTAAATCCCCTTATTGACATATTTCATCACAAATTACTAAGCTATAAGGGTTGCATTTTTAAATGGATAGGTAAAATGCAGCTTCTCAAAATCACCTTACAAAGTGTTCTTATCTATTTCATGTCCATCTTTACAATTACAAAGAGTAATGCTAATAAGATTTAATATATTCAAATAAAGTATTTTGTGGTCATGGGTAAAATAAAAATAAATAATAGTGTTTATTTATTTGGAGATAATTTGTTTCCCAAATAAATGGGGAGGTTTTAGAATTAGACTATTAAGATCCTTAAATAACTATATTTTATTTGAAGTATAATGGAGGATTTTAAAATATCACAACCAATGGACTAACATATTAAAAAATAATTACTTATTTAATTATGATGCTCTCTACTTTTTATCTAATTATTTTTTCCCCACATGACCATATTCCTAGAATAATTTGGTCAATAGTAAAAAAAATTTGTGGAAAGGATTCAAGTAGAGTGTAAGATCATGTATTAATGTTATATTTTAGGATTGCATGTGGATTGTTAGCACACATCTGAGCTCTATTAATCAATGTGAGAACCTCAAAATTTTATTGAAAAACACAATAGGAGAAAAAATGATAGATTACATATAAGTAAAGGATTTATACAATAAATAAATAATAAAAAATATGAACTCTAAAAATCTTGATGATATTCAACATTTAAGCTCCCTGAATGACTTACTAATGAACATCCATATCTATCAATAAGGAATAAAAGACAAGTTTGTTTGTTCAGCTACACTAGAAGGGATTTATAATGTGATTTTTGGTTATTCAATACTTCAATAGTCTTAGATGTACTTATTTACATGGTCATAGGTTTGTTCTAAAAATATCATTCTAAAATTATATGTATTATTTTAGTTAGTTATTTAGAATAAAATAATAAATCAATATAATATCAAAAAAAGGATATTTATGATATCGAATAGATGTACCTCATGAAAAATAGAAGATGAAATTATTTACCATATTTTACTAGACTATACCTTCACCTCAAATACATTTAAATTCATTCTCTCTAAATTTTAGGTATATTGGGTGCAACCAAAATATATATTGAATCTAGTGTACAAATGGATACCTCATTTCATATGGACTCTTTGGAAGATAGCTTTGCCACATGTGTTCCAAGGATTTTAGTTGGAAAAGAATTCAATAATATTCCATAATAATAACAAAAACAACCATAAAATGGGATCCAATTTTTCACAAGTTATCTTACATAATTTCATTGTGCATAATCATAGGATGAAGGAGAAAGTGTTGGATAGATGAATTAAAATTGATTATAATTGGAATCTTGATATTTGTTTAAAGATGTTGAATAAGGAGAAAGAATTTAATAATAAATTAATTTAAAGGTAATTTCCCTCACCTATTTAGTTTAAATTTAATTTTTATGGTTCCTCTAAATACAACATTAGGAAAATATGTGGTGGAGACATTATAAGATAAAAATATATATTTAATGGTCTCTTATGTATATAGTTTGGGAGTCTAACAAAATCATTATTTGAAAGCTAAAGCTACTTTATAGGGTCTAGATTTCACCAAAGAGATGAGGATTACCCACCTTTCCATTTAGGGGGACTCATTAAGCATAATTATATTCATGGATACTTAGTTAATAAAACTACAATTACGTTAAACTCTCTCAAGATAATACAAGTTTTTTCATAAAAATACAATTACTTATTTCTATAGAGAGGTTAATAAGGAAATATTCTATTTTGATAACATATGTGTGTCTTGTCTAGAATTTGAAAAATGATTTGATTCTCTATATTTTCCTATATCTAATTTTATAAATATTAATGACGAAGAAAAATTGTAAATTTCTCCCATTTATAATTTTTAGTGAGTCTAGTTTTATATCCCTTTTCAAAAACAAGACAACATTTTCAATCATACAAGGTAAATCATTTGGAAAATATATATGGAATTTTATTTACACAATAACTTGTTTTCATTTATTTCCAATGGTACATGTGAATTTATCAACCATTAAAACATTAATGGATGTCTTGTCAAACATTTGATATATCATTTCCACATAAAAGGGAATCTTAATTTTATTTCTAAAAATTATCCTCATGTCAAGACACATTTATGTTTCTATCATATATTGAAATATATTTTTAAGAAGGATTTAAAATTTGGTAAATTAAGGATCAAAGATGAAGGTGTGTATTTTATCTTGGAGAGGATACTTTTATTTAAGTGAGAGTACTCCATAAGATCAATGGGGGGTGATATCATGAGGAAAAAACCTCCCTTGAAATGAAAAATTAATTTTTTTATGTTCAAATAGATAAAATGGAGCTTCCCTGACACCAAGTTCTCATCATTTTTCTCTTTCAAGAATTCAAATTTCATTTTTACAAGTTTATACCCATCTCAAATATCACTTTATTGTATTCAAACATGTATGGTATAGGATCCTTAGATCTGGTCATGACTGATTAAGGTAATCTCATTTAAACCTTTACATTTGTAGTTATCAAAGTTCCCTTATAAAAAAGTAAAATTTGGGAAGGTAGTAGAGGAAAAAAAGACTAGGAAGGTGAAGAAATAGTGTCTTCATGGGAATTTCAAATCTGATAAATGTAAACTTTTGAATGTAATCCCCAAGACATTCTATTTCTAGAAAGAATAAAGGTGAGATAAACATTAATTATTCATTTGAAGGATATGGAATACATCTTTGAGGAAATATTAATACCCAAGAGAAAGAGTCTAACATAATATTATAGATATGTATTTTTGATAAGGAGTTTAAGAATAATTATGGAGAAATTCTTACTTCCAAAGAGAAATAAAAAGGTAGCTTTCCTATGGGATTATACTTAAATAATTTATTGTTGATAATGAGAGAAGGAAAACAAAAATATAACTCTTGAATCAATATATATTTAGAGAATATACCCAACCTAAAGTTAAGTATATATCCAATTAATATGTATGGAAATTTATAGGTGGCATGTGTGAACTTAAGGAACATACGAACAACCTAAGGGAAAAAATGGGACACATTTTAAGAGACCAAAAATATCATAATAAAAATATATCATAGGTCCTTTAGTTAAGAAGGAGAACCTTAAAAAATTGTGTTAATATCATATTTTTGCTTTGAGAAAGTATAAGGAAACCATAAATATTTCTAAAGAAGAAAGACCAAAAAAAAAACTAGGAGCCAGAGGAAACATAAAGAGGTTGAAGATAAGAACATGGATATGGTCATGGTAGAATATATGTTTAAATTTTTTAAAGATTAATGGGAAGAATTTTCAAACCTTGAATGAATTAGTTTCTTCTCAGTCTAATTTTTTTATGTAACTCTATATTTTTTTTATTTATTAGTTTGTTTTTTCATTTACCTAAAAATTTATGTTAGTTTAGGATATGTTTTTACTGTTTCATGCTTATTGACCTAGGATTTTGTCTTATTTTATTTTTATTTATCATGAGGGTCAGTCAAAGTACTTGGTTTGCCATTTATCTAAAATTAGGTTGTATGTGTGAGTGGTTGGGCGGGGGGGAGGGGGGGGGGGGGTGGGGTGGTGGGGGTGGCTTGAATACACCCATTGAAAAAGTGAGGTTACTAGACAGTCCTACCACTAGTAAGTGATAGGATTACATAGTCCCATGAACCTATGAGTGCCATACGTGGGTGTGATGCCTTTGTCTACTATATTTAACAATGGATTTATTTTTTATTTACATCCTTAATTAATTATGTGTGTGGTCTGTGTGTGTACACGTGCATTATTTAAATATGATATAAATATTATATTTGATATACATATTATGTATATATCATATTCATACATTGTGCACTATAAACCTAACCTACAATAAAAAATCAAATTATAAATTGAATCATAAAAATAAAAATAAAGAGAACAAATAATAATTGGCATACCAATAATGGTAATATGCTTTATCCAATAAGTAAGATTATTTCTCAACTTTGGGAAGGAGATTCCCTTTTTAATCAAATTAAGAATTTATTCTTACTTGAGATTTTATGTCCTAGTAATAGTATTAATTATTTTTTACATTATTGATTTTATTAAAAAATAATA